>LPNX010568920.1:42511-59667 GCA_001517045.1 Pseudotsuga menziesii
TGGCGCCGTTGCTGGGGATAAATCTTTTTATTCCCAGGTACGACTTGGCTTAACTTTTTTCTAAACAACTAAAAAGATAAAAAAAAAATTGATTGATCTTGTCTTTAAAAAACATAAAAATTAAAACTCGATCCATCTGGAAACTCCACTGTCTAACATTCCTCTAAGAATTTCTATCCGAAGAAACCGCCATCAATTATTCAATCCTCTCCCTGATCCCGAAAGGTTTATTAGGGAAAGATTGAAGCGGCAGACTTCTCGTAGAATCCTTGAAGATTTAGGAGACCAATCCCTCTCAGATATCCATCACTTATTTGTAGAGAGTCATGTTCACCAATCTCAAGAAATGACGGAATTATTCAAACCCCTTGACTTTTCTCAGATAGCAGATGCTCCCCACGCCATTCCAAACGACGCCATCAAGAAGCTCCCCTTATTTCAGGGCAATAATGCCATCACTGCCAAGTCTCACCTTCGAAAGTTTGAAAAGAACCTGGTCAGTTATTGCAATGATGCTTCCCATGACCATGACGATGTCAAAATGAAGCTCTTTGCTTTATCCTTAGAAGATGATGTTGAAGAGTGGTACCTCGACCTAGATGATGATTCATATAAAACTCTTAGTGAATTCCAAGATGGTTTTAGGAAGAAGTGGGGAGAAAAGAAGGAACCAAGACATCTGCTTGCTGCCCTTTATAGCATAAAGAAGATGGAGAATGAAACCATGGATGAATTTAACACTAAATTTAGGTGTGTGGTTGCGGACCTTCCTAGAGACATCAAACCAAAAAATGCCTCTATCCTCATATCCTACATTGAAGCCTTCACCGGTGACTTAAGGTACTAGTTGAGAGATAAAGAACCGACCGATCTGAAAACTGCCCAGGAATTGGCCGAGAAAATAGAAAAGAATATGCAATCTTCAGGCAAGTCCAACATTCCAAGTCACACTAGGGGAAACAAAGAGACCAAGGGTAAAGCCGTTGAATCAAAAGAAAAGGGAACTTCTAAAGACCCCATGGAAAAGGTGACGGACATGATAAAAAACTTGGTTACTAGTCAAAACCAACTAATGGCCAATCATTTTGCACACTTGAATCACATGCATAATAGATTGATCACAATGGAAATGAATAATGGACCTAGGAACTTTCAGCCCAAGCAGAATCAGATGTATCAAAAGAAATTTCCTCAGCAGGAGCCTAGGATTCCAAACCAGTTAGACTCAGCTAACATGGTAGAAGAAGTAATTCCATGGTGTAGACCCTGTGAACAATTCCACCAAGAAAGCACTTGTTATGTTGCAAATCAAGTCATGAACATGGACTTCCCGAGTTCAGTAGTCAAGAAACAACTTCAAGCGAGCCTGATCATGTATACATGCTAGGCCAGGCCTACCCTTTGTCACCAACTAAACAGTACAAGCCTAAGGATGAAACCATTGCAGAATCTTATAGTGAAACTTATGATGAAAACTGTAATGTACATGATGGGACTCCTGCGTGTTCTCCATATAATGATGACAGTCTGGAAGGTTTACTACCTTGTGACCTTTTCTCTGAAGAAGATGAGTATGAAAATGAGGTCATGTATAACTTGGAGCATGATAAAAGTGACGAAGCCTCCCTTATCTCCGACAAAGATGTTGATGAGGAGTCCTGGACATTCATGGAAAGTCCAGTCTATGACATGAATAAAGAGGAAAATAATGAACCAGAAACTTTTGATGGTTTTGTTGATTTTTCTGTCTATGGCATATCTAAAGGAGAGAGCATGGACAATGTGGCCTTGGGAAACTTTGATATGAAAAAGGAGCATGCAGTTTATCCATATGATCAGTCTAAGCCATATATCAGTATCAGTAATGAAGACAAAGAGAACTTGATATCAGCAATGGGGAATCCATCACATCTGACATAGATGGTAGTGATGACTGTTGGGATTTTTGTGGATATCTTATTAAGAATCCTATCTATGCTATATCCAACAAGGGGAGTGTCTCTTTAGAAATTTGTGGAAGTCCAATCTACTATACTTCCATATAGAGAAGCATGGATCTGGAGACTTGGGAAAATCCTAGTATGGAAATGCAGCATTCAAAACTCTTATATGATCATTCAGTGTCATATCATGCAGAGCCGCACAAAGTTATCAATAATGAAAACATGGAGAAGCAGTGTTGTGAAAAGACAGATGTGATGCAATTATTAGAATATCAGTCTCAACTATCATCTTCACATATAGAGTTTCCTCATGATTTGGCGCTGCTTGGGGCTTATACAGTGAATTATCATCCGGTAAGTCTTGATGATCAGTATGATGGTGTAGTCAATCTGCCTCATCATTTCGATTTGTACATCAACCCTGTCCAGTCATGGATGGAAGCAGCTTGCACAAGCACTTACCAGTTTGGGAGGAAGTTTGACGACATTACTCATGCCTATGATTTCCCATCCATCCCGCCCCTTCCAGATCATCACGTAGGTTTGCATTTTCTGAATAAAGTATCCTTACTTTGGCTGATAACAAAAAAAAAAGAATTTTTTTTTTATGTTAATAAAATGCTTAGGTGGTTACATTGGATTTCTGATTACACTTAACCCTTTTTATATCATGCTTAGAGTAGAAAATAAGCTCCTTGAAAAAGAGCATTTACTTTCCGCATTTTGTTTTGTACTTAGCTATAATAAAACATTTTTTTCATTAGTTAGTTACATTTATTTTGTTTAAATAAATCAGCTTAATGGTTCATTTGGTTTTTATGTGAAGCTTGTGCTACTAAGGTTTTCTTGTCAAGTTGAGATGTTTTTACAGGGTGTATAAACCAGAGATTCTGGTGTTCTCGTATCCTCTCCTTGCCCTATGACCAGATCGAGCACACGTCCTGCAGTTGGAGCCAGAATGTTGCCACCTAAGTTGTACTTAGTGGTTTTTTATCAAGTGAGCCTGGTGAACCGGACAAAGATTTTTTGTTCGGACTTCAGAAGACCTTCGGAAGTGCTTCTGGGAAGTGCTTGTTGTACTATATCACATGTTCATACCCCCTTGGGGGAGTTGTAATAAATGTTCTAGCATGATAGTGTCTATAAAAGACTCAGTCTCTTAGACTTTATTTTTCAATCTGATCAGCCCAGGGCATTTTTTCCCTTGGTTATTATTGGTTGTTGAATAAACAATTGATAATTTCTGAGTTTTTCACTCAATACCTCCAAAGTTGGGGTGGTCGGCTTGGCATTTAGGCCTATTGAGATTATTAGAGTCTATGTGTCAATGTATAAACATGCTAGGCATTATGGTTGAGTCATATGCACATGTCTAAGTCCCTCTAGGTTTTTTAATTTTTTAAATTTTTTTAAATTTTTTCAATGTTTTTTATTAAAATTTAATTTTTCCAAAACTTAGGCTATTTTTTAATAGTTTAATTGGAAAAATTGGTTTTGTAATAAAGGTGGGCTCAGAAGTCAGATTCAGACATGTAGGTGCTCATTTTCAAACTAAGAGCACCCAGTAAGCCTATAGACCCACTATTTCCTAGTTTTGAGTGATTTTCCATCACTCAAGTCAGAAAACCCCAAAAAATCAATTATTGATTATTTTAATTAATAAATTGATGAATAATGGAGCAAATCCAAAATCCTAGATCAGTGGATTCTCAGCCGATTTGATTGAAATCAGTCAAATCTGAACCAGATTAACTGGATCTAACGAATCCTTGACTGAAGGAGGTGATCTAGACAAATCCAGAGTTGAACTTCAGCATCCTTTATGGGGAATTGCGCCCTCTCTCTCCTCCACATGTGTGGGCTCTCCTAAAAGCTCTGTGGATTGATGTGTCAGTCTGTGGGTTGATGTGTTAGCTCAATCATCCCCCCGATTGACATTTAGACTCAGTAGAAGCTCAGTTCAACTTCAGATCAGGCATTGATGGACTCTCCTTCAGCTACAGTGGTCTATCTCCTTGGGATTTGTGCCCCCTCTGGGATGGGGTTTCAGTTTTGTGTATAATTAAAGCATGGCTGCCTCCTTTCCGAGTTAGTAAGAGTTGGATTGAGGTGCTATTCCTGTTGTAATACTGTGTAATATCTTTTGCTATTGGAATAAAGTGAAGCTTTGGAGGCAAGATGGTGTCATGTCATTGTATGTGTGGATGAGCATTGCCATGTTTTATTGAGGTAACCTGTATCTATGTTCATAATTTGTTGATTGTTTGTGGATTCATTGCTAAGATTGATAATAAGTTTATTATAATCTTAATAGGAAATGAGTTTGTTAATAAGTTTATTGGCCATCTCTTTCCTTTTTGATGCATGTTTAGAGATCTAGATTCAGCATGTTTTATAAGTTTATACGCATGTTATTCTGAAATCTCTATGTCTGTATTAACCGGATCTCACAAGTATTTTGGCAAGTCTTTGGATTCAGTTGCAGGTTCCTAGCTTGGAGAGGATGCTAATCTATTTTGCTTCTTCACTCTCTCCAGAACCATTCAAAGGCATAGTCCCTCAACAATCCACCAGAAAGCTCCACGGTTGATCTTCAAGGCTTCCAGCAACAAATGCTCTTCTTTTCCTCTTCCTCCAATTTTTTCTAAAATCAGTCCGGTTACTTGTTTGCAGCTTTAAAATTGTTTAGATCTATCAATTTTAGAGTTTATTTTACATAGATCTTGCTGCCTTAAAGCTCATAAACTAGATCTCATTTCTAAAAGAAAATTTACAAGCATTCTAGTTAGGGAAAATTGTCATTTTTCAAGGCTGTGAAAATAGATCTAAATCTTGTTGAATGCATGGTTGTTTCCTTAGAATCTAAGAAGTTATATTCAGCAATTTAAGTGCTTCTTATTAGCTGCCCCCAAAGTAGGCCAAGATCCCAAGGAAAGCTTGCTTTCGTTGGTTCCTTTTTCGCTTCTTTAAAAACTAGTTTTAACTTAGAATTTTTGGGTTAAATGTTTGTTTATCCAAAAGTACTTTGGGCATATTTAACTATGATAAGCTTGCTGGTTTTTAGCAAATGTAACAGAAAAGAGGAGGAAGTGCTGTCCGAAAAGCATTTTTGGACCATTCGAAACCCCCCAAGGGGTCTCTGTCTTCCAAAATTTCAAATTTTTGCAGTTTGTAAACCTTTGGTCTCATTCCATATAAGGACTAGGAGGATTAATTTCAGTTTGCTGATATTGTAATTGTTGCTAATAAAAAGAAAAATCTTTTCGAATAGGCTCTTTCGAGCCTATTCACGATCTCCCCTGGGGGGATCCGCGTCCGTTTCACTTTTTTGCATTTTTCCCTTTTTTCTGATCTAGTTTAGTATTGACATACAGGATTGTATACTTTGATAATATTTTGTATTATTCGATATTTTCAATTCAAAAGTAATCATACTACTTACCCCACGACTTCCCGATTGACCCGCAAGGGGAAAGAGATGCGTGGTAAGACTAATTAGAAAACCGGTGTTGTGTATCTCTGATTCCATTTTCATTAATTGTTTTAATAATCATAATAAAATCAACCCCTCCTTGATTCCCTGATTGAGGTCCATTTGGACCGAAAGAGGTTCCTAGAGGGTTTTCTTTTTAATAAGAACACCTCTTTTAAAATTTATTAAAAATAACAAAGACTCCAATGTGTATACTCTGTACTTGGCTGCAGTTCGTCCGATCAGTCAAGATGCATCAAAAGCACTTGAGTGACTAGATTAATTAGTCTTCACCTCCCAAATTGACAAACCATCAGGCTAAAATCCAACGCCTCGAACGAACTGTAAACAGTGGCAAAATACCCAGAGTGGGAACAACTGGAAAGTGACCTCGAGGCGCCGATCTCTGTCACACCTTGATGGGTGCGTTATGAACAATAGTCTCCGAGACTCCGTTCTAGCCCACAAACACCTTGCGGGTAGCCGTGAAAGTTCACTTTTGGACATACTCCAAGAACACCTCGGGTATATCTGGAGTCCCCTTTTCGCCTAATTTAATTCATTCACATTCCACATTAATTTAAAATCTACCAAGAGACATTTGCAAAACATTCAAGCGCATGCAAGCACATTATTTTCTCTGTTGACTCCATTTAAGGCACTGGTGATTTATTTGATCATTTCTTTCGATTATATATATATTGAGTGTCATTACTGTGCTTATATGCTTTAAATTTTGCATCTTGTTATCTTTTGTTTCCACTGGTTAATTTCAAAACTCCTAATTAATATAACACCATCACACTAAGAAATTAGCTTTAGTAATTTAATAGGGTCTACCCCCGTTGGCTTCGTTAGGAATTAGCCTGAACGAAGGAGTCAAGAACAAGGTGACAGCCTTGACTCGAGACTTGCCCCTAAGGACACACAGAGTGGCTTGAAGATTTCTACCACGTAACCCAGGTGTGTGAAAGGCGGCAACACAACTCATCCCATATTAATTTAAAATTTGACCAAGAGCACTTGCAACATTTCTTTCAACAATACAACAACATTTTCATTTGTGGACTCCATTATTGGCATTGGTCTCTTTCTTGATATCATCATATGTTTCCACATGCTTTGCTTATCATGTACTAATATTTATGTTGTTGTGGTTTAGTCAATATTGCAAATATCTTGAGTTAAATTTGTTTATCAAACTCCTAAGAAACTCATTCATCACCATAAAAACTAAAGCCTTAACATCCTTAGCAATTAATAGGGTCTACCCCGCTTGGCTTTGTTAGGAGTGGACCTAAACGGAGGAGTCAAGAACAAGGTGACAGCCTTGACTCGAGATTTTCCCCCAAGGACACATCGAGTGGCTTGAATATTTATGCCACGTCTCCCCTAGGTGTGTGAAAGGAGACAACAGATCCCATCTTGTTTCGTGTCTCGACTTTGAGTTGTGCAACAAAACTTGTCGATGCCTTGATCCTTCTGGGTCAAGAGAACCCACTGGTGTTGGTTCTTGAGCTTAGGCAAGTTGGGTTTTTAAGCCTTGAGCTCTCTAGTCGATTGCCCCCGATGTTTGGCCCTAACTGTGGATACCCCCCCCTAGTTGCCCGAAGAGTGTCAGCTAAAACTTGAAGCAATATGTCTACCATCATTACACGCATTATGTATTATATGCTATATACTAAGAAATGCAAGCCCTCAAATAAAGTTGAAAACTGTGTCTTTAGACACAACTCAAAAAAGGGCTATGAAATGAAATTGTGGAAGGCCCAAATAAAGCAGTGGATAAATAAATGCTAAATCTAAAGACTGTTGGCCATCTTATGTTAAATGTAATGATTAATTCCTCATGGAGACTGCAGGTTTTGATGTGATATTGAGTAAAGGACAACTAATTCTAAGTGTCCCCTAGGATCTCTTCACTACAGTTTCTTGTGTACTCAATGCAAGAGTCCTAGAAAAGATCCTCACAGAACTTGATTATTAGCTTGGATGTGAGTTGTAGACATGTTGTTAAAGTTGAATGGACTATTTTCAGATTAGCTTGTCCACTTATGAGACACCACCATTCCTTATTGTTTATCTGTCATACATAAGTCACTGTGGTTGTGTGTACTTGTCATCATTTGGAGAGATCGTATGGTCAAAATCAACTAGAAGTCATTTCCCTTTTACCTTAGCCTTGTTTTCCACCTTCACCCAGCATTACTAAATTGATTAAGCTCTATAAGTATGACATATCCAAGGGACTTCCAGAAGATTCAAAGATTGTTCAACGGCACAGGTATATTTTACTGATTATTATTATTATTGTCACCGTTTTTCTGATTGGCATGATTTAAGTTGGGTTTTAATATACATCTTGGAGCAGTTCTTACCTTAATGCATGCAGGTTCAACTCAGTTCAGTATCTCACCTTTAGTTTGGGTATTTTGACTTGGTCAATCCAGTTGACCAAGTCAAACACAGTTCCCAAGGCAGTGACTAAAAAATTGTGAGTCCTTATATTTGCTCCAGACATGCCCAGGACCAATATTGTGTTGAATTATTGTAACTTCGAAGAATATTCTAAATGTATTTTATTGATGGAACATTTCGAAGATGTTATTATTCCTCCATCAGGATGATATTATTGTATTACGTCAGTAAAGAGTCACGAGGAAAACCCTCTTTTGTAAGTCGGGTCATTAGCACCCTCCTAAATATAATATTAAGTTGTTTTGAGTCCTCCTAGAGAAGTTGGCCCAGTCAAGTTTAGTAGGGCCGACTTAGTTGAGTGAAAAGTTAAGTGAGAGGAAGAATATAAATAGAGAGAGGCGCTCCTCATTTGAAACACACAGACACACACTTGTGTAGCGCATGAGAGAGAGAGAGAGTTTTATCTGCAAGGAGGAGAAGGACCAGCGTGAGGTTTTATCTTTTATCTTTTTTATCATCTATATTGACGAAGCTTTTCTTGTTTGGTTTTTCCCTTTAGGGTTTTCCCAGGGTAAATATGCATTGATCTTGTGATACTGTTTCTTTCAGTGATCCTATATATGCTATTGTTGTGAAATTGAATTGAATGTTGATAATCTAGCTTAGAATATAGAATCTTAACATGGTATCAGAGTTAACCTGAACAAGACAGCTTTCACAAAGTGAAAAATCCGTCTCTCCCTCTCTGACAAGAAATTAGGGTTTCAAAAAAATTGGATTTTTGAAGATCTGACTGCATAGAAAGTTGCACCCTCCTAGAGTTCATCCACTGAACCTGAGATCGAAATTTTTGAGTGGGTAGATCTCCAGGAAAGTCAAACCCTAGTTTGACACTGGACCAGAAAACTGCAAAAATCCATAAAACTGCACGGCAGAATCTCGCAAGTTAGTTTTGAAAGGTGAAGACTTGAGATCTCTAGAAACCAAGCACACCAGTCAACTCACCTCAGTCAAGCGCATCTCCTGGTAAGTTCAGTTTCTCATTTTCAAGAATTTCAATTTTTTGTAATCTCCTGACAAGATGGCCGCAAGCACCAAGCTTGAGGACAAACTAGAAGGCATAGAGAATTACTGAGCATGGAAATACAGAATTGGCCTCATTCTCAAGGAGAATGATCTTGACAAATATATCGAGAAAGAAGTTGCAAAACCTGATGAGGCTAAAGGAGAAGCACAAAAAGGATCTGATTAGGGCACAAAGGGTTATTGCTGACTCTATCAAAGATCACTTGTTCCCTCAAGTGTCATCCAAGAAGACTTCGAAAGAAATGTATGATGCCCTAGTAAGGATGTATGAAGGAAAAAACATCAACAGAAAGATGAACCTAAGAGCTCAATTGAAGAGCACCAAGATGAGTCATAAAGAATCCATCTAGGACTATTTTTCACAAGGGTCTCCCAGTTCAAGGAACAACTAGAAGCCATTGGAGACACCCTTGATGAAGATGAGTTGGTTATGACTACTCTCAATGGTCTCACTAGACCCTAGGATTCATTCATCCAAACTATGTGTGCCAGAAAGGAAAGCATGAAGTTTGATATTGTATGGGAAGATTGTATTCAAGAGGAGGCTAGAGTGGCCAATAGAGAAGCTCTACTGAAGGAAGATGATCAAGCCCTAGCCACCCATACCAAGAGAAGAAGAAGTCAACCCAACTTCAAGAAAGGAAACCACAAGGAGTCTCAACCTCCCAGAAGGTTCCAAAGAACAAGAGAAAGTTTCCCAAAGAGGGACTACTCCAACTTTCAATGTTTCAATTGTGATAAGATAGGACACATTGCCAGAAATTGTCGTTTGAAAAAAGAAGAATACAAGAAGAGGAACAACAACAAAAGACATCATGCACATCTAGCTAAAGATGAGGATGAAGAAGAAGAAGAAGGACCTTGAAGAAAGCAAGCAAGAGAAGAAGATGCAGAAGAGTATGTACTATTCTCTGCACTCTCTGAGTCTGTAACACCTGGAGAAGACACATGGCTTATTGATAGTGATGCTTCAAAGCACATGACGGGACAAAATAAAATTCTGTCAAAACTTGAAGAAAAGAACTCTCTTCAAAAAGTATCTCTAGAAGATGACTATCAATATCCAATCAAAGGAATTGGTGAAGCAAGATACAAGCTTGATTCAGGAAAGCCCTTGACGATGAAGGAAGTTTTATATGTACCAAGTCTAAAGAAGAACTTACTGTCTATCTCAGAATTAGATAAGAAAGGATATAGAGTTGCATTCATAGATGGACAAGTACTCATGTGGCCCAAAGGAAAGTCAATTGAAGATGCAGTTGTCATCGGTGAAGAAGGAGGCCTGTATAAACTCAAGGGACACTTAGAAACAACCCTTGTTCATGAGACCACTAACCCTAGTGAACTAGGGCATAGGAGGTTTGCCCACATAAATTACAAAGCACTACCTCATGTGAACAAAGTAATGACGGGATTACCAGACTTGAAGATCAACCATGAAGGCATTTGCAAAGGGTATGCAAAAGAAAAGAATCTCAAGAATCCATTTCCAAAGAGTGAAACAAAAACTAAAGGTACGTTGGAATTAATTCATTTAGATGTATGTGGTCCAATGTCCTCCACATCCTTGAGTGGTTTTGAATACTATATTACATTTATTGATGACTATTCAAGAAAAACATGGATATACTTCTTGAAAGCAAAGAACGAAGTGTTTGAAAAATTCAAGGAATTCAAAGCCTTAATAGAAAACCTTTCAGACAAAATAATCAAGACACTCTGATCAAACAATGGCAGAGAATATACTTCAAAAGAATTTGAATCCTTTTGTAAAGATGCTGGAATCAAGAGGGAACTAACTACTCCCTACAATCCTCAACAAAATGGTGTTGCAGAAAGAAAGAACAGAACCATCATGGAGGCAGTGAAGAAAATGATATATGATCAAGATCTTCCAATGCATCTATGGGAAGAAGTAGCAAGAACTGTTGTCTATGTACAAAATAGAATATCTCACAGTGCCCTTGGATTCAATACTTCAGAGGAGATGTTCACGAGAAAGAAGCTTGAAGTAAGTCACCTCAAGATATTCGGTTGTCCAGTATATGTTCACATACCGAAAGAGAAAAGAACCAACTTGGACCCTTCCGGAAAGAAGGGAATATTTGTTGGATACTGTGAAGTATCCAAGGTATTCAGAATTTACATTCCTGGATTCCATCACATGGAAATCAGTAGAGATGTAATATTTGATGAAGAAGCAGCTCTCAAGAGATCCAAAAAATGTCAACACGAAGAAGTATATGAGGAAGATGCACCTCCCAGAAATGTAGAGGCTACATTCCTCCTTGAAGAAGAAACACCTGAAGATCATGATATGACAGAACCACAAGAACCTCCAACGATGGAGATATCATGGAAGAGAAAGCCTGCTTGGGCAAGAGAAATTATACAAGAAGCAAAAAGATATGGAGCTCTAGAAGGCTCTACAAGGATAAGCAAGAAGCCCAAGCCATTTTCCAACTATGTAGCTTTAATGTGTGATCTTGTAGATCAAGAACCTAAAAACTATGAAGAAGCTTTACAAAAGAAAGAATGGGTAGAAGCAATGACAGAAGAATACCAATCAATAATGAAGAATGATGTTTGGGATATAGTTCCCAAACCAGAAGGAAAGAGTGTGGTATCTCCCAAGTGGATCTACAAGATAAAACATGTAGCTGATGGAAGTATAAAGAAATACAAGGCAAGATTTGTGGCTAGAGGTTTCTCTCAGAAAGAGGGAATTGATTATGAAGAAACATTTGCACCAGTAGCAAGGTATACTTTGATTAGAGCCATCATGGCACTTGCATCCATGATGAAGTGGAACTTACACCAGATGGATGTAAAGACAGCCTTCCTGAAGGGTGTGATTGAGGAAGAAGTATACATAGAACAGCCACAAGGATTTGAAGTTGAAGACAGACGGACTCACGTATGCAAGTTGAAGAAGGCCCTGTACGGCCTGAAGCAAGCTCCTAGAGCTTGGTATGGAAGGATAGATAGTTTCCTGACGAGCTTGGACTTTACCAAGAGTAAAGCCGACCCTAACCTTTACTTCAAGGTTATAGAAGATGAACCTGTCATACTATTACTATATGTGGATGACCTATTTTTGACAGGGATTGAGAAACAGATTGTAGAATGCAAGAAGAAGCTTGCTGAGGAATTTGAGATGAAAGACCTTGGGTTAATGCATTATTTTCTAGGTCTGGAGGTGTGGCAGAACTCAGAAGGAATCTTTCTCAATCAGGGAAAGTATGCAGTAGAAATTTTGAAAAGATTTGATATGTTGGAATGTAAAGCCATGGCCACACCCATGGATAACAACTTGAAGTTGTTGGCTGATGAAACATCAAAATTAGTGGATGTGACTCAATACAGACAAATTATTGGGTCGTTGATGTATCTAACAAATACCAGACCAGACATTTGTTTTGTTGTAAACACCTTGAGTCGGTATCTAGTTCAACCTAGACATGTTCACCTGGTAGCTGCAAAACATGTGATGAGATATCTGAAAGGAACAATAGACTTTGGTCTATACTATGATGGAAACTATGACTACAGATTGTATGGCTATACAGATGCAGATTGGGCTGGAAGTGTCTCAGACAAGAAAAGCACATTAGGTGGATGTTATTGTCTAGGTCTGCAATGATTTCATGGTTTAGCAGGAAACAGTCCAGTGTTGCTCTTAGCACAGCTGAAGCATAATACATAGCAGCTTGCTCTGCTAGTTGTGAAACCATATGGCTTCGGAAGTTGATGTCAGGTCTATTTAACCTGGAGTTGGATACCACAGTGATTCTATGTGGTAACCAAAGTTGTATAAAGATGACAAAGAACAGAATGTTCCATGATAAATCGAAGCACATAGAAATCCGGTATTTCTACATTCGAGATATGATACAGAAGGGAGCCATAAAGCTCCAGTATGTGAGTATCGATGAACAAGTTGTTGATGTGTTGACAAAACCTTTGTCTCAAATAAAGTTTGAATACTTTCGAGACAAGCTTGGTGTAGTTCGAAAAGACCTTCCCCGAAAGGGGGAGCAGTGATGTTGCAGTGGGATTGTATCATCCCTGGACACTTGCCCAAAAGTGATCCGTAGACTTCTGTATCCGAGAAAGAAGTGGGATTGTATCATCCCTGGACACTAGTCCTAAAGTGATCCGTAGACTTATGTCTCCGAGAAAGAAGCAGGATTGCATCATCCTTGGACGTAAGTCCTAAAGTGATAGGGGGTGATTATCCCGTAATAGTATCCGGAGACTTCGGTCTTTGAGAATGTGGTAGGATTGCATCATCCTTGGACCTAAGTCCTAAAGTGATAGGGAGTGATTATCCCGTAATAGTATCCAGAGACTTCGGTCTTCGAGAATGTGGTAGGATTGCATCATCCTTGGACCTAAGTCCTAAAATGATAGGGAGTGATTATCCCGTAATAGTATTTGGAGACTTCAGTCTTCGAGAATGTGGTAGGATTGTATCATTCCTAGACTTAAGTCCTAAAGTGATCCGTAGACTTTTGTCTTCGTATTGTGGATTGCAGGTTGTTGTTGATGATGATGATGTTGCTGATCGAAAGATCAAAGTATTGCTGCTGATAATGATGATGATCGAAAGGTCAAAGTATTGTTGATGATGATGTTGCTAATTGAAAACACTAAAATGCTGACGATGATGTTGTCAACCGAACGATCAAAGTGTTGCTGTTGCTGAAATTGAAGATGAAGACTATATGTCAAAAATGATGAAAAGCTTCCAATGATTTATAGATGTATCACCCTGATGATGTTGAAGATGCTCTCTCTCCTTCTCCTACTGTTGTTGTTGTTGTTGTAGAATACACTTCTCGTCAAGGGGGAGTGTTGAATTATTGTAACTTCGAAGAATATTTTAAATGTATTTTATTGATGGAACCTTTCGGAGATGTTATTATTCCTCTATCAGGATGATATTATTGTATTAGGTCAGTAGAGAGTCATGAGGTAAACCCTCCGTTGTAAGTCGGGTCATTAGCACCCTCTTAAATATAAATATTAAGTTGTTTTGAGTCCTCTTAGAGAAGTCAACCCAGTCAAGTTTAGTAGGGCCGACTTAGTTGAGTGAAAAGTTAAGTAAGAGGAAGAATATAAATAGAAAGAGATGCTCCTCATTTGAAACACACACACACACACACACACACACACTTGTGTAGCGCATGAGATAGAGAGAGAGTTTTATCTGCAAGGAGGAGAAGGACCAATCTGAGGTTTTATCTTTTATCTTTTTGATCATCTATATTGAGGAAGCTTTTCTTGCTGGGTTTTCCCCTTTAGGGTTTTCCCAGGGCAAATCTATGGTGATCTTGTGATACTGTTTCTTTCAGTGATCCTGTATATGCTATTGTTGTGAAATTGAATTGAATGCTGATAATCTAGCTTAGCATATAGAATCTTAACGCCTTGTACTCACTAGGGAGGGTGCACTTGAGATAGAGACCTCTCTTGTTGCTCATGATCTATCTATCCGGCACATTGTCTGTCGTTCATCTATTTTGAAGAGATTTGATCCTAGCCCTTCATCATTTTGGCAGGGATTTTGTATTCTATCTCTCTATTTAAGATAGATTGAGCTCAATATAATGGAATTTTGGCTCTTGAGAACTCTATTACAAATATCGGCGATATATTGGGAGGCTAACCCAGCGGCGATATATCACCGAAATATCAGCCGATATTTTAACCGATATTTTGGCGATTTTTTGCCAATTTTTTCGCGATAAATCAACATTATTTTATAAAATATTGCGATGTTTTGGAAAATATCACCTTGCTAATAAAAAATACATGAAATTTGGGAAATAAATCCATGGGATGGGTCTTTAACATTGTTATTAGAATCGGACTAAGACCGACCGATCCTGTGGAGTAATAATAGGTAATATTAAATGGCAATATTAAATTCTTAAAGTAAAAGTGGAATTCTCCTTCTATTTCATTTTCTATCCATTTACTTAAATTTTTAATATTACCATTAATTGTTTCAGTATGTTTGGCAGTGGTTCCAATCTCATCCGACTTCATATGCAAAAGTAGAATTTTAGATCCCATTCAAAATTCATCAGACTTAATGGTTTTCAGGATTACAGGAATGCAAAGTTTCCACCAGATTCTATCATGTATGAGGGTATGGGATTGGCATTTAATCAAGCACATCAACTGCTCTATGTACCTTGATGTTGTTGGTGTTGATTGTTGAACTCCTCGGTCATGACCTTAATAAAAATGTACTCTTCACTCAAGCAAAATCACTTATTAAGCATGAGAAGTTTTTTCTACGTTATTTTATGATTGGATTAGGAAGTTTCATTAAAATCGTAAGGTGTTGAGTCGTTGACTAATGTCCTTGGAAACACTTTGAGATTCGAGGTAGAGATAAGGACTAGAGCCTAGAGGAGGGAGGCATAGGGTGTTATTGATGAATAGGATCCCAATATAAGCACCCTATGAAAAACAATTGAGATACATCAATAGCACAATTGAAGTTAGAGGAGGGAGGCTTAGGGTGCTATTGATGAATAGGATCACAATATAGGAACCCTATGAAAAGAAATTGAGATACATCAATAGCACAATTGAAGTAATGACAATATGAGATACATTGGCTGTATTTTCTTGGTGATTCATGAATTGAGGACTCATGATTTAGGACATGATTCATTTTTTATGTGTGATGTATCACTAGAGGTATTATACATCTTATATATTGGTTTTCTTTCCATATTCATGTGGCAATGTGTTTATTTTATGTTCTTGTTGCTTTAGATGCTTAGAAAATTGAAATAAAATGAATAATTTTGTATTTTTTTAAGTTTGTCGATATATTGTCAATGTTTGCCAACATTTTCACCGATAGATTTAATAATTTCTTTTTTGGACCCTCGATGATATATTCACCGACATGATATTTGTAACATTGATAATTTTCCATTTATTTTTGCAAGTTTTAAGTAGTGTAATTTTTATTGTATTTTTGTACTAATTTACTAATCCGTGATCATTTAACTTGTTGGTTCTTAGCAGGTCAGAGAAAAAAGAGAGGGAGGTGCTGCCAAAAAATAAGTTTTTCTCCATCCGAAGCACCCACGATCCATCTACCTTCCCTCTCATCCATTCATTTTCTTCCCAGCACTTGTAAAGCATCTTCTAACCCATTTTCTTCCCAACACTTGTATAAAAAGCAAGTGGGCATTAGAGGAAATTTCAATTTAAAATGGGTCTTCCAAAAATAATACAAATTCCATGTCATCATGTATTATCCAATCAAAATGCTTTAAAATTCAAAAAAGGAGCACCTCTTAAACAATTTTTTAATATAAATTTTGGGATAGGTATCATAAAAAAAAACTACTTTTTTTGTTCGTATTTTCGACATTTCTCCCTGTGTTTTTACTCAAATTTCGATCGGGAGAGCTCGTTGGATGCGGAATTGTTTTTATTCAAATTTCGATCGGGAGAGCTCGTTGGATGCGGAATTCAATTCCGCATCCAATGAGCTCTCCTGATCGAAATTTGAGTAAAAACATAGGGAGAAATGTCGAAAATACGAACAAAAAAGTAGTTTTTTTCTTTTTCTTCCTCCAAAATTAATAAATATTATTTTATTATTTTAACTATTATTTTATTAATTTTCCTTAGGAGGCCCATTTTGAGTTGAAATTTCCTCTAATGATTACGGCTCCCACAACCCCCTTCCCCCATTTGGGGGAAGCTTGTATCACCCAGTGTGTGATTGATCTTTGATTTACTGCTTTATTTTAAAGTTCTATATTAGTTCAAGATTTTGTATCTAGTTAGATCTAATTTCTAGTCATCAGAGGAAATTTCAACTCAAAATGGGCCTCCTAAGAAAAAATAATAAAATAATAGTTAAAATAATAAAATAATATTTATTAATTTTGGAGGAAGAAAAAAAAAACCACTTTTTTGTTCGTATTTTCAACATATCTCCCTGTGATTTTACTCAAATTTGGATCGGGAGAACTCCCTGGATATGAAATTAAATTCCGCATCCAACGAGTACCCACTCGGCATACTTTTGACGGACCCCGCTACCCCAAAAACAAGAAGTACCTGAAAAAAACATGATGACACACGGCATACTTTTGACGGACCCCGCTACCCCAAAAACAAGAAGTACCTGAAAAAAACATGATGACACATGTGTCATCATGTTTTTTTCAGGTACTTCTTGTTTTTGGGGTAGC
>LPNX010568920.1:69815-217131 GCA_001517045.1 Pseudotsuga menziesii
ATTTATGGTTTCCCCGAGAAAAAACACTATGTTCATTGTCTCTTGTGTTTGATTGTTGTGCGTGTTATTCTCTCAGTTAAAAGATTCTAATATAATGCTAGCTTAATGTTAAAAATCTAACATGGAATCAGAGCTAACCTGAGAAGAAGACACTATGCAGCTGCGGAAACTAGGGCTTCCTACTTTGTGGATCTCTCTCCATATATTTTTAGCAAAAGAAGGTTGGACTAACTCTCCTCCCTAGGGCGCATCTTTCTGTCGAAACAGAATCCAATTCTGAGCTTTTTCAGTTTTGGACCTGACACTACTGCCGGAAATTAGGGCTTTCCACAGAAGTGGAATTTTTTAGTGAGCCCAGGCCTAGATTGATCTCCTCCTCAAAATCAAAGTTTAGAGATCAATATCAAAGCATTTGGTTGGACAGAACTCCGAAAAAGCCAAACCCTAATCTGCTCCTGAACCAACACTGCAAAATTTCAGCTCCAAATCTAGATCCGACATCTTGACCTGGTAAGATCTAAATCTTTTGTTTTTCCATTTGAGGTTCTCAGTTAAGATGTCTCATCATACCAAGCTTGATGAAAAGCTTGAGGGAGCTGAGCCTGAAAGTATAGGATCTCCCTGGTCCTGGAAGAAAATGAGTTGGACTCCTACATCAATGAGGAGGTTCCAGTTCCAGAGGGAGATGAGGCTAAGGCCTTACACAAGAAGAAGTTGGTTATGGCAAAGAGGATCATTGCTGATTCAATCAAGGATCACCTCATACCACAGGTGTCCTCCCTAAAGACACCTAAAGCTATGTTTGATGCCCTAACCAAACTGTTTGAAGGAAAGAACATAAACAGGAAAATGACTTTAAGGAACGATTTGAAGAATGTGAAGATTCAGAATGCAGAGACCATCCAGTCTTACTTCACGAGAGTCTCAGATCAAGGAACAGCTAGAAGCAGTAGATGAAGAAGTGGAAAATGCAGAGATTGTAATGACCACCTTGAATGGTCTCCCTAGGACATGGGACTCTTTTATTCAAGGGATCTGTGCCAGAAAGAAGTTAGTCAAGTTCAGCAGACTTTGGGAAGAATGCTCACAAGAAGAAGCTCAGATAGCAGCTCGAGAAGAAAAGATGGGAAGTGAAGATCAAGCTCTCACAGTTCAATCCAAGAAACCCAGAAGGGACCATCATCATCATCATTCTAAAGGTAAGCACTCTTCCTACAAGAAATCTCAACTCAGATGTTATACTTGTGATGAAATAGGGCACTTTGCCAGAGATTGTCCTAGAAACAAAAGAAACTCTCACAAGAAGAAAAACAATAAGAGAAGACATCATGCTCATGCTGCAGAAGAGAAACAAGCAAGAAAGTGATGATTCTTCAAGTGATGAAGAATACATTTTGATTTCCGCTCTCACAGGAAACATCACACATGGAAGCAATGATTGGCTTATAGATAGTGGGGCTTCCAAACATATGACGGGATTCAAGGAGTCTTTTGTGAGACTGTCAGAACATGAATCACCTCACAAGGTGAAGCTCGAAGATGACTACCAGTATCCAATAAAAGGTAGTGGGGAATCCTCCTCTAAGCTAGACTCTGGAAAGTCCATGAAGATGAAGGATGTATTGTTTGTACCGGGACTCAAGAAGAACCTCCTCTCCATATCTGCATTAGAAGCAAAAGGCATGAGGGTTGCATTTGTAGATGGCCAAGTTCTCATGTGGCCAAAAGGAAAGACCTTTGATGATGTAGTAGTGATTGGGGAACAAGAGGGAAATCTATACAAATTGAAGGCCATCCAAAACAAGCTTTGATCCATGACAAAGTAGAGCCAAATGAACTTTGGCATAGAAGGCTTGCACATGTGTATTACAGAGCACTACCACTTGCAAGCAAAGCTGTTGAAGGTCTTCCAGAAATTCAAGCAAAACATGATGAAGTCTGCAAAGGATGTGCGAAAGGAAAGAATACAAAGAAGACATTTCCGAGTAGCGAGAGCAAGGCAAAATGAATCTTGGAAATCATCCACTCCGATGTATGCGGACCAATGTCATCAAGTTCACTAAGCGGGTATGTATACTATGTTTCTTTCATTGATGACTTTTCTAAGAAGACATGGATTTACTTCATGAAGAACAAAGATGAAGTTTTCAGCAAGTTACAAGAATCCAAAGCCTTGATCGAGAATCACACTGAAAAGAAGATCAAAACCTTTCGATCAGATAATGGCGGAGAATTCACATCAAATGAATTCAAAGAGTTATGCAAAGACTCAGGGATTAAGAGGGAGTTTTCCACTCCATATAATCCACAACAAAATGGGATTGCAGAAAGGAAGAACAGAACTATCATGAAAGATGCAAGAGCTATGCTTCATGATCAAGATCTTCCCATGTATTTATGGGCAGAAGCTGCCAGAACAGCGGTGTATGTACAGAACCGTCTTCCACACTGAGTACTCGAGAACAAGACACCTGAAGAAGTCTTTTCCAGCAAGAAACCAGAAGTCAGCCATCTCAGAATATTCGGTTGTCCAGTGTACATACACATTCCAAAAGAGAAGAGGACAAAACTAGATCCTTTAGGAAAGAAGGGTATATTTGTGGGATACTATGAAAGCTCGAAGGCTTACAGAATATACTTCCCAGGATTCAAGAAGATCGACATCAGCAGGGATGTGACATTTGATGAAGACTCAGATTACAACAAAACTAGAAAGAGACCTGCTGAAGAACCTGAAGTGGCAGAAGCACCCAAAATTCATGATACAACCATGAACGAAGAAACTCAAGAAGAAGATCGAGAATTTGAAGAACCTCAAGAACCTGTAGATCCACCTCAAGAGAAGAATCCTCACAAGAGGAAACTTGCTTGGGTACGAGAAGTTATCCAAGGTGCGGAAAGATATGGAGCTCCAGAAGAGAATCACAGAGAAAGAAAGAGAACCAGGTCCTGCTCTGGTTATGTAGCATTATTATGTGATTTTATCGATAAAGAATCTTCCAATTATGAAGAAGCGGCAGAACGAAAAGAATGGAAGGATGCTATGATCGAAGAGTATCAATCGATCATGAAAAATAATGTTTGGGATGTTGTCCAAGATCATAAAAAAAGTTTGTTGTAACTTCCAAATGGATCTACAAGATCAAGCATGTTGCAGACGGTAGCATAGAAAAATATAAAGCAAGATTTGATAGATTATAAAGAAACTTTTGCACCTGTAGCCAGATACACTTCCATCAGATCAGTACTTGCTCTGGCTGTAGTGATGAAATGGAAGATACACCAAATGGATGTCAAGACTGCTTTCTTGAATGGTGTAGTGGAAGAGGAAGTGTATGTGGAGCAGCCACTCAGTTTTGAGACACATGACAGGGAGTCTCATGTATGTAGATTGAAGAAAGCCCTGTACGGTATGAAACAGGCACCCAGGACATGGTATGGCAGAATTGACAGCTTTCTATCCAGTTTGGGCTTTACCAAGAGTAAAGCAGATTCCAACCTTTACTACAAGGTTGAAGATGGCAACCCAATGATGCTCCTACTGTATGTAGATGATATGTTTGTAACAGGTATGGATGGGTTGATTGCTGATACGAAGAGGAAGCTTGCTGCAAAGTTCAAAATGAAGGACTTGGGTATGATGCATTATTTTCTAGGCATGGAGGTGTGGCAGAATGCAAATGGAATTTCCCTAGGACAAGGGAAATATACAGTAGAGATCCTGAAGAGATTTGGGATGATGGACTGCAAGGCCATGACCACACCTATGGCATCGAACCTGAAGCTATTGAGTGATGCTTCATCAGAAGCAGTTGATGCTACGATGTATCGTCAGATGATTGGGTCCTTGATGTACCTAATGAACACGAGACTAGATATTTGCTTTGCTATGAACACCTTGAGCCAATTCCTGACAGATCCGAGACATGTTCACTTGATTGCTGCAAAGCATATTTTGAGGTACTTGAGGGGTACAGTTGATTATGGGCTCAAGTATGAGGCGAGTCAGAAGATTAACCTGGACGGCTATGTTGATTCAGATTGGGCAAGCAGTGCCAACGATAGGAAGAGCACTTCAGGGCGTTGCTTCAGTATGGGATCAGGTATGATCTCTTGGTTTAGCAGAAAGCAATCCTGTGTGGCATTGAGTACAGCTAAAGCAGAGTATGTCGCAGCTTGTTCAGCTAGTTGTGGGGTAGTATGGCTAAGGAATCTACTGTCTGATTTATTTGATCTCCAGTTGGATGCTACTTGTATATATTGCGACAACTAGAGTTGTGTGAAGTTGTCGAAGAACCCGGTGTTCCATGACAAGTCGAAGCATATCGAGATCAAATATCACTATATCAGGGATATGGTGTAGAAAGGAGCAGTGAAGCTCCAGTATGTTGCGACGGACGAACAGATAGCTAATATGTTGACAAAGCCATTAGCCAGAGTGAAGTTTGAGTACTTCAGGGAGAAGCTTGGTGTTCTCCAGATCGAGGTTCCTTCCAAGGGGAAGTGATGAGTCCATGAGCCATTCTGTCATGGTGAGAGGATTGGTTCCTTCCATGTCAAATATGAGTGCTGAGTCATTCTGATATGACTGTAGGATTGGTTCCTACATGATCAGATATAAGGGCTGTTGCCATTCTTTGAATGGAGGTGCCTGGTCAGTTACCAAGAATACTCGGTCTAGGATTGAGGGCATTTCTGATATGACTGTGAGATGTAGTCTTACATGATCAGATGTGAGTGCATGGCCATTCTGATGTGATTGAGGGATTGGTTCCCACTTGATCAGATATAAGGGCTGATGCCATTCTCTAGGAGAATGGAGGCACCTGGTGAGTTACCAGGAAAGCTCAGTTTGGGACTGAGGGCCATTCTAATATGACTGTGGGATGTGTTCTCACATGATCAAATATGAGTGTTGGGCCATTCTGACGAGTCAAGGTCAGATGTAAGGGCTGGGCCATTCTGACATGGTGAGAGGATGAAGTTCCTTCCATGGTCAGATATAAGGGCTGGGCCATTCTGACATGGTGAGGGGATTAAGTTTCTCTCATGGTCAGATGTGAGTGTTGGGCATGCCTTTCTGACGAGCCAAGGTCAGATGTAAGTGCTGGACGGGCCATTCTGACTTAGGGTCAGATATAAGCGCTGAAAGAGACCTACATGGAGGCTAGGCCTACACCCAGTATGAAAAAGGGCTGGCTCTGTAGAACTTCCTGTGACGAGAAGAATCATGAGATAGCACCCGTGATGATCCAGATCCAGTGATGATGCTCCAGTGATGATCCAAATCGAGTGATGATCCAGATCGAGTGATAATCCAGATCCAGTGATGATGTTCCAGTGATGATCCAAATCGAGTGATGATCCAGATCCGAAGATGAAGGTGACTTGAAGATGATGAGGACTCGAGGATGATCCAAATGATACAGAGAAGAAGACTTGTGCTGATAAATTGTGTAACACCCCGGTGTTGACCCCGATGCATTAATATACATGATATATATATATATATATATATATTGTAATTAATCATGGTGCGGAGCTAAAGGCCAAGGCCCACCATCGATTTGGTTATGTTATGTTCGGATTGGAATTGTCACCGATGGTATATCGGGACATACGACAGGTATTAAATTGTGGCATCATGTAAATGTGCATTTTAATTAAATGAACCCAACCAGCTATGTTCACTGCAACCAAATTGAGAAGGAGCATGATTTTCTAAGGATAAGGAGGGGGAATGTTAAACCTTGAGCCCATGAGGGGAAAAGCCATGTGTCTCCACCTTGGTTAATTTGCTCACCTTCCCTTGTCTTATCCAACTACCACCTTAAATGTTCTGTTGTTTGCTGAGGCAGTTATTGTTGGCAGTGGAGTGTGGCAAGACTGCCAGTCCTTGCCCACATGCACACTCCACCAAGCTAACCCTCCCGATGGCAGGAAAACCACTACGCCACGATCCCACTCTCACCACGACTACACTCTCGTCGGTTGGGGGTTCACTCTCATGCAAGGGACGTTTTGTCTGTTCACCTTCTCACACGCAAGGGGTTCAGATGGTCTCCCTCATGCAGAGTTGAGTTAAGAAGGGGGCGATTTCTTGTTTGGGGGTTGGTTCTCCCTTTTCTCTAGGATTGCTAGTCTGTGAAATGTTCTTCGTCCAGCCAGTGCAGAGCGTGGAGTTTCCTGTTGTATTATCGGACTGTGTATTGTCCCGTCCATGACCGTTAACCGTGGCTGTAGTTTTCCTTTGTAAGATGTTTTCCTCCTATTCACACAGAGAGGCTGTGACTTATCTCCTCCATTGCCGACTGTGTAAAGCTGCCAGGGCTTCCATATTGTCTTCCCACGATTGTTGTCTGTGTATTCTTCACTGAACGTTGGCTGTGTTCTTGCTCACTTTATTTGTTGGGCTGCATCTCCCTTTGTGTTTTGGGCTGCTGTAGGTTGCTGAGGAATCGTTTTGGCCACGATAGGGCCAAGAATGATTCAGGGATTTGTCTTCCCCTGTTCAAGCTGTGAAGTGCTTGTTTGCTGCATGAACGCAGTGGTTGGTCTTCGGACTGCATGGGAGTGGTGATGAGGGCCTGAGTTGCTTGACAAACCTGGTGTGTCTGGGAACCACATAGACAGAGCTAGAGGGCTGGCTTTCTTCTCCACAACCCTTGAATAGCACTGGAAGGGAAGTCGGGGCCTGAGGGACTGCGTAGCAGAGAAAGGACTGATTTCCTTGTGTTGGGTGTGTGTGGGTGTCCTAGAAGCCAGGCTGGTTCTGGTGTAGGTGTCCTTAGCTCTTCAAGGAGCTCATCAGCTTAGCATTTAGCCTTTCCCAGCTCCTGGATGGCCTGATAAACCCAACTTTGTTGGCTTGGCTGATCCGTTGTTCACCTGATAAACCCAACTGTGTTGGCTTGGCTGAATTGTGTATCCTTGTAGTGTTGTTATCCTTGGCTATGTGTAAGCCTGCTAGTGCCTTATTCCTTGGGGAATCATGACCGGCTCAGGGGTGGCAGCGTTGCTGAGAGATTAAGGAGCACGTTGGCCTATGGTTGGGTGGAACGTTGCAGCGACATAGCTGGTTGCGGGACAGTTCTCATGAGATAAGTATTCTTGACTAATCTGTTTTGCAATCATATCTACTGTTAATAAATTATGATGATGAACATGTTGAATGTTGAATCGTATATGAATGAATGTTGTTTGCTTCCACTATGTATATGAACAATTATGCATCGTAGTATGTTTTATGTTTTAAGTAGCTTCCTTCAGCATTATATGCATGATCAATGTTCATGGGGCTAGATGCCCATATGCTTGATGTTAGTAGCGTCCTATTGCCCGGTCGGAGGGTCGGGGACGTTACAGTGTGGTATCAGAGCTCTGGTTGCAGCATGGGCCTGAATGGGCCATGAAAGGTTAGTTAACAGAGGTAGGTTTCCTACTGCCCAGAAGAAATCAGAAAAACTCTAAACTTCAAGAAAAAGAAATTTTTGCTTAAGTGCTGGAAACACCGACCCATCGGAAAACTCAGTGAGAAGTTCTTCCGATGCAGCGAAAGAGATAGTTTGAAGACCACCTGACGGGGATAGCAGGCAAAGAATTTTTGCAAACATTTCGCTAAGGTTCGTCAACCGTCGGCGGAGGATAGAGGATGAGGGAGCCACAGTTTCAGTGGAGATTAGCTGAAGACCGCCGAAACGCCGGCTCCACTTAGTGGAAAGAACCTCCGATGTTTGACTATCGGCGATCGGTGAAGAATAGGAGACGGTTGAGCCGATGAAGCGACGGAAAAGTTAAAGAAAAAATTTGGGAAATTTTTCTAAGTCATAAAATCGTCGGCGATCGGCGATGATTAGTTGATTGCACCGTCGATGCTTAGATAATCAAGTTACCGATGCGGCAAGAAGTTCGGCGACTACATCGGAAGGGATTAGCTGTTTATGTGTCCACCGTTGCGGTTGGCTAGTGGACTATCCTTCCGATGGATAGAGTCCCCGACCGCCGATGCCGTAGAGGAAAGTTGTCCCGATAGCCGATGCGATGTGAAGACAAGGCGGAAAAATTTCCGAAATTTTTCAAGGCATGAGATCATCGGCGATCGAAGATGTTTAGTTGTTGGGATCGTCGATGGCTAGAGGATGGGGTCACCGACGAATAGAAGAGGAAGCTGCCGAGGTCTAGTGAAGTCGATCGATGATTATTAGTTGAAGGAGGAACCGATGTAAAGAAGAAATTTTTTCGAAAATTTATCTAAGTGTCGAAACCCATCGGCGATACGCGGAAGATAGTGGATTTCATCACCGATGCATAGAGGTTAGTCCGACCGCCGATGGGGTAGTAAGGTCTGCGGAAACCACAGTGGAATTACCACCCGCAGTTGCGGCTGCCTAGTTAACTATCCACCCGACGTCGCAGAGACTAGAGGTTCCAACCACCAACAAGTTATGGCCGCGGAAGATGCAGTTAGTTTGTTGGCCGCCGTTGCGGCTGCCTAAGAGACTAACCGCCCGATGGAATAATGTATCCGATCGCTGACGCAGCAGAAGTGTTTCACCTCACATCGCCAATGCATAGTGATTAGTGCTTCCGAAAGCCGATGAAGGGTCCGCAGAACTCACAGGAAGTTTGTTGGCCGCCGTTGCGGAAGCCGTGAGGACTAGCCGCCCGACACTCGACCACCGATGTAGCACATAAGTTGGTTTCATCACCAATTCAGTTCGGAAGGTTAGATGGTTACGGACCCGATACAGTGGAAGGAAATAGAAGAGCAACTCACCGATGAAATTCAGAAGCTTAGACCACTACAGGTCCGACACGCCGGCGAAAGATAAATGAACAGACTACCGATGAGCAGGGGGGAAAATTAGTGGTTTTGGCCGCCAAAACGTCAGAACATTAGTTGGGATGAGACTCGATCTTGTACAAGAAAATTTGGGTTTTTGAAGTGGATTTTTCAAGCAGTTTTCAACTATTTTTCAGTAGATTTTTCAACAGATTGTCAGTAGATTACAGGGCTGAACAGGAAGAGAGAAAATTTTGTGTTTTAGCAAAATTGTTATTTTATGAATTTCCAGAAGAAGAAGGTAAGTAATTATGATTTATATTAATGATATGCATCTAACAGTTTGCTGCTAACACATTTGCAGAATTATAGACACCTCCAAGAGCAGTATTCCAGGTAGAACAATGTGGTAAAACAAGAGGTGGTTCAGTCATGAGAACCCATGATGGGTATGAAGCTCGGGATTCCTACGAGCGTGCGAGAGATGCCATGGGAGAAAATGTCTGTAATGGAAATGATGACATAGAGTCTAATGGAAGGAGATTTCAAGAGACACCGTCAGACGTTGCAGCCACCATGACAAGCTTGATTGAAGCCCAGGAAGAGCAGCATCAGTTGAATGCTGCCATGTTGCAGTGTTTGACAGACTTACAGAAGAAGCTAGATTCTGGACGAGGTACATCAAGGCCAGAAAGCAGTAAGAGCAGCACTAGGAGGAGGAGAATGACTTCTAGTGGATCATCTGACTTTGAAGAATCCAATTGGGATATAAGCTCATCTTCCCATAAAAGGAAAAGAAGAAGGCACCATAGGGATCGCTCTCAAGATGAATTTAGGAAAGCTAAACCTCCTACATTTGATGGTGAGATAAAGACTGGACAAGATGCTGAAGCTTGGCTTCTTGGGATAAAGAAGCACTTCCAAGTACAGGATTATTCCAGAAACATGAAGGCTAGAGTTTCCATATTCAATCTGAATGGAAGAGCATCCATTTAGTGGGAACACTTCAAGCAAGTAAAGAAGATCAGCGAAAGGAAACTGTAGTGGAAACAGTTCAAGAAGTATTTTAAGCAGAAATACCTCTCTGACAGGTATTATGATGACAAGATTAAGGAGTTCCATGAGCTGAGATTGGGACAGCAGACCATGGATGAATATGCAAATAAGTTCTTGGAATTATTGAGGCATGTCTGATACATCAGAGATGAAAAAGTGAAGGTCCAGTGGTTTCTGAGTGGATTGCCTTAGTCTTACAAAGATAGAATTGAGTTTTATGAACCGAGAACTCTTGAAGAAGCCATAAGGAAGGCTAAGTATTGCTATGAGCAAAGCAAGGGTAAACCTAACTACCATAAGGCCTGGAAGGACAAGAAGAATGAGAAGTTTGACCAAAGAAAGAAATGTTTCAAACATTCTAGATTCAGGAATCAGCAGAAGCAACCATCCCAAGCTGCAAGTAATCCAGTTGGAATGACAGGTGGAAAGCCTAAAGAGCCACAACAGAATAAAGGTCCACTCAAATGTTGGAAATGTGAAGGACCCCACTTGCACAGATATTGTCTACTTGAGAATGGAAGTGCAAGGCCAACTTATAACATTCAGGAAGTAGAAACAATGGGTCAAGTAGCAAGGGCAGTCCTTAGAATTTATGCAGCACTGAAGGACCACCAGGCAGATCATCAGTCAACTGTGATTGAAGTTGCAGGTAAGATTGTTGAACAATCTGTTTCTATTTTGATTGACCCTGGTTCTACTCATAGTTACATTACTCCTAGAGTAGTGGAGATTTGTGCTTTTAAGAAAGCAAGGCATAGAAAATCTTGGTTAGTTCAGTTAGCCACTGGGACTAAGAGAAAAGTTAGTGAAGTGGTAGAGAAATGTCCATTAGTCATGAATGGATTGGTCACTTGTATAGATCTGAATGTTCTACCGCTTGGTTCCTATGATGTTCTCATTGGAATGGATTGGTTAGAAGCTCACCGAGTAAAGCTTGACTGTTATAACAAGACTTTTGAATGCATGGATGAAGACGGAAACCCAGTAGTCGTGAAGGGTATTCCAAAGGTAATTTCAATAAGGCAGGTTTCAGCAATGCAGTTGAAGAAGTGCTGTAGGAAGGGTTGTCAGTTGTATGCAGCTCATATTTTGGAGCCAACAGGAGATGAAACTCTTAGGTTGGAGGACTATCAGGTGTTACAGGAATTCAAGGATGTGTTTTCTGATGAGATTTCGAGGCTTCCTCCAAAGAGGGACATTGATTTCACCATTGAACTTGTGCTAGGAGCGGCACCAGTGTCCAAGACACCCTACAGGATGAGTACACCAGAGATGCTAGAGTTGAAGATGCAACTGCAAGAGTTGTTGGAAAAGAAGTATATCCGACCAAGTGTGTCTCCTTGGGGAGCACCGGTTCTGTTTGTAAAGAAGAAAGATGGTACACTCAGGTTATGTATTGATTACAGACAGTTGAACAAGGTTACTGTGAAGAATAAATATCCTTTGCCCAGGATTGATGACCTCTTTGATCAAATGAGAGGAGCAAAGGTATTTTCCAAGATTGACTTGAGCTCTGGTTACCATCAGGTGAGAATCAAGGATGAAGACATTCATAAGACAGCCTTCAGGACAAGGTATGGACATTATGAGTTTGTAGTGGTACCATTTGGCCTCACAAATGCACCAGCTACATTTATGTGCCTTATGAATAGTGTATTCAGCAGGTATTTGGACAAGTTTGTTCTTGTTTTCCTTGATGACATTCTTGTTTATTCTAAGAATGAGAAAGAACATGAAAAGCATTTGAGATTGACATTGCAATTGCTCAGGGAGCATCAGCTGTATGCAAAACTGAGCAAGTGTGACTTCTACAGAGATAGAATTCAGTATTTGGGTCACATTATCTCAAAAGAGGGTATATCTGTGGACCCTGAAAAGAGTGAAGCCATTATGAATTGGCCTACTCCAAGAAATGTGACAGGTGTAAGATATTTTATGGGACTTGTAGGATACTACAGGAGATTCATTGAGGGATTTTCCAAGGTTGCACATGCCATCCCTTCTTTGCAAAAGAAGGGGATGAAGTTCGAATGGACTTCGAAGTGTGAAGAAAGCTTCCAGCGGTTGAAGAATCTTCTCACTGGTGCACTAGTATTGAAAGTTGTAGATCCAGAGAAGGATTTTGTGGTGTGTACCGATGCATGCGAACAAGGGCTTGGAGGAGTCCTTATGCAAGACAACCACATGATATGTTACAAATCGAGAAAGCTGAAGGAGCATGAGAAGAACTATGCCACTCATGATCTCGAGCTTGCAGCCATAGTACATGCTCTCAAGATGTGGAAACATTACTTGATGGGTAGAAGATTTGAACTCAGAACAGACCATTGTGGTCTGAAGTATTTGTTTGATCAGCCTACTTTGAATGCTAGGCAAACAAGATGGCTGGAATTTTTATGTGAGTTTGATTTTGAAATCAAGCACATAAAAGGAAAAGAAAATAAGGTAGTCAATGCACTCAGCAGCAAGATGCAAGAAATGCATGTGGCATCTCTTAGTATTTTCCAATCAGATTTGAGGCAGCAGATTATTAATCATGTTGCTGGAGATGAATTGTATGAGCAGGTAAAAGACAAATTGCAGTAGCGAAGTCTTGAGAAGAGATATGAGGGATATAAATTGGAAGAAGATGGACTTCTTACTTACAAAGGAAGAATTTATATTCCAAATGTAGCAAATTTGAGAAGAGTTGTTATGGATGAAATCCATCAGGCTCCATATTCTGGTCACCCAGGATATCAGAAAACGATTACTACAGCTAGAAAGCAGTACTTTTGGCCAGGAATGAAAAAGGACATGGCTGAATACATTTCAAGGTGCATGAAATGTCAACAGGTAAAGGTTGAGCATCAACATCCAGCAGGTTTGTTGCAGCCTTTGCCAGTTTCGGAATGGAAATGGGAAGTTATTTCCATGGATTTTATTACAGGATTGCCGATGACTTGGAGACAACATGATTCCATCATGGTTGTAGTAGACAAGTTGACAAAGGCAACACATTTTATACCGGTAAATTCTATGCATAAGACTGATGACATTGCAAAGATCTTCATGAAAGAGATTTTCAAATTGCATGGATTGCCGAAGGCAATAGTTTCTGACAGAGATGTCAAGTTCACTTCTAATTTTTGGAAGGGGTTGTTCGCAGATTTGGGTACAAAGCTAAACTTCAGCACTGCCTACCATCCTCAGACAAATGGGCAGACAGAAAGAGTTAATCAGGTGCTTGAAGATATGCTTTGCATGTATGTGATGGACAAACCAGCCAAGTGGGAAGATTACTTACACTTGGTAGAGTTTGCTTACAATAATGGACAGCAGGCATCCTTGGGGATGAGTCTGTATGAAGCTTTGTATGGAAGGAGGTGTAGGACACCAATGACTTGGGATAACCCAATGAACAGAGTTGTGCTTGGACCAGAGTTGCTCAAGGAAATGGAGCAAGAGGTTGTAAAGATCAGGCGAAATCTGAAAGCAGCGCAGGATAGACAGAAAAGCTATGCAGATAAGCATAGGGTGAACAGGGAGTTCAGCGTTGGGGATCATGTTTACCTTAGAGTGAAAGCAAAGAAGAGTTCCTTGAAGCTTGGAAGTTGTGCCAAGCTGTCACCTAGATATTGTGGGCCGTTTGAAGTGCTTGAAAGAATAGGGCCTGTTGCATATAGACTTGCATTGCATGCTAGTACTAGAGCTCATAATGTTTTTCATGTTTCTTTGCTTAAGAAATATGTACATGATCCTAACCATGTGATAAATTGGGATGTGATTCAGGTGGAACCCGAGGGAGAGTTCCAAATCGAGCCAATGCGTATCCTCGACAGGAAGGTCACAATGCTCCGAAACCGAGCCATAGGGAAGGTAAAGGTGCAATGGGAGCACTACGGACTTGAAGAGTCTGCATGGGAGCTGGAGGATGCCATGCGATTGGCACATCCTTTTTTGTTCAATTCTGCGGAACACTGAGGTGATACTAGTGTAGCATTTTGTTCAATTTTGTAAAGCACTAAGGGCAGTGCTATTGAAGCGGGAGGGGAATGTAACACCCCGATTTTGACCCCGATGCATTAATATACATGATATATATATATACATTGTAATTAATCATGGTGTGGAGCTAAAGGCCAAGGCCCACCATTGATTTGGTTATGTTATGTTCGGATTGGAATTGTCACCGATGGTATATTGAGACATACGGCACGTATTAAATTGTGGCATCATGTAAATGTGCATTTTAATTAAATGAACCCAACCAGCTATGGTCACTGCAACCAAATTGAGAAGGGGCATGATTTTCTAAGGATAAGGAGGGGGAATGTTAAACCTTGAGCCCATGAGGGTAAAAGCCATGTGTCTCCACCCTGTTTAATTTGCTCACCTTCCCTTGTCTTATCCAACTACCACCTTAAATGTTCTGCTGTTTGCTGAGGCAGTTATTGTTGGCAGTGGAGTGTGGCAGGACTGCCAGTCCTTGCCCACACACACACTCCACCAAGCTGACCCTCCCGCTGGCAGGAAAACCACTACGCCACTATCCCACTCTCACCACGACTACACTCTCTCGTCGGTTGGGGGTTCACTCTCATGTAGGGGAAGTTTTGTCTGTTCACCTTCTCACACGCAGGGAGTTTGGATGGTCTCCCTCATGCAGAGTTGAGTTAAGAAGGGGGCAATTTCTTGTTTGGGGGTTGGTTCTCCCTTTTCTCTGGGATTGCTAGTCTGTGAAATGTTCTTCCTCCGGCCAGTGTAGAGCGTGGAGTTTCCTGTTGTATTATTGGACTGTGTATTGTCCCGTCCATGACTGTGAACCGTGGCTGTAGTTTTTCTTTGTGAGATGTTTTCCTCTTGTTCACACAGAGAGGCTGTGACTTATCTCCTCCATTGACGACTGTGTAAAGCTGTCGGGGCTTCCATACTATCTTCCCAAGATTGATGTCTGTGAATTCTTCACTGAACGTTGGCTGTGGTCTTGCTCACTTTATTTGTTGGGCTGCGTCTCCCTTTGCGTTTTGGGCTGCTGTAGGTTGCTGAGGAATGTTTTGGCCACGATAGGGCCAAGAATGATTCAGGGATTTGTCTTCCCCTGTTCAAGCTGTGAAGTGCTTGTTTGTTGCATGAATGCAGTGGTTGGTCTTCAGATTGCATGGGAGTGGTGATGAGGGCCTGAGTTGCTTGACAAATCTGGTGTGTGTAGGAACCACACAGACAAAGTTAGAGGGCTGGCTTTCTTCTCCACAACCCATGAATAGTACTGGAAGGGAAGTCAGGGCCTGAGGGACTGCGTAGCAGAGAAAGGACCGATTTCCTTGTGTTGGGTGTGTGTGGGTGTCCTAAAAGCTAGGCTGGTTCTGGTGTAGGTGTCCTTAGCTCTTCAAGGAGATCATCAGCTTAGCATTTAGCGTTTCACAGCTCCTGGATGGCCTGATAAACCCAACTTTGTTGGCTTGGCTAATCCGTTGTTCACCTAATAAACCCAACTGTGTTGGCTTGGCTAAACTGTGTATCCTTGTGTATCCTTGTAGTGTTGTTATCCTTGGCTATGTGTAATCCTGCTAGTTCCTTATTCCTTGGGGAATCATGCCCGGCTTGGGGGTGGCAGCGTTGCTGAGAGATTAAGGAGCACGCTGGCCTATGGTTGGGTGGAACGTTGCAGCGACGTAGCTGATTGCGGGACAGTTCTTATGAGTCAAGTATTCTTGACTAATCTGTTTTGCAATCATATCTACTGTTAATGAATTATGATGATGAACATGTTGAATGCTGAATCGTATATGAATGAATGTTGTTTGTTTCCGCTATGTATATGAACAATTATGAATCGTAGTATGTTTTATGTTTTAAGTAGCTTCCTTCAGCATTATATGCATGATCAATGTTCATGGGGCTAGATGCCCGTATGTTTGGTGTTAGTAGCGTCCTCTTGCCCGGTCGGAGGGTCGGGGACGTTACAAATTGTGTCGAGAGAATACCTTTCTAGTTAAGAGGGAGTGTAGATGTAATTGTAACTTCAGAATGTATTCACTTGTATTTCTTATGTATTGTAACTCGATGTTTATTCCAGGATGTGTCTGTAATGTAATTGAGTCATGTCATGCCCCGATGTTTCGATCGAGAGGTTTTATAATGTAAACAAGTCATGTCAAGTCATTGTGGGTAACCCTCCTATTGGTCAAGGGTTAAAGTCCCCACAGTTCCGGGGCACTAGGGTTATTAGACTCTGCTAGAGAAGTCGGCCCTAGTAGGTTATTGTCAAGTCGAGAATTAGTATAAATAGAAAGTGAGCCTCTCTATTTATCACACACTCACACTCAGTTGTAGCGCATAGCTAAGGAAGAAGAAGACACTGGGGCTAGGAAGAAAGAGGCTACTGCTGTCGGGAGATCATCTTACTGTTTTGGGGTTTTACTTTTGGTGCTAATTCTATCTCTGAGGAAGTTTCGAGGTTTTCTCCATTTATGGTTTCCCCGAGGAAAAACACTGTGTTCATTGTCTCTTGTGTTTGATTGTTGTGCTTGTTATTCTCTCAGTTAAAAGATCCTAATATAATGCTAGCTTAATGTTAAAAATCTAACATATTTGGCACACTATCTACTGTTGATCAATTTTGATGAGATTTGATCCTATCCCTTCATCATCTTAGCTAGGGATTTTGTATGCCATCTCTCTATTTAAGACAAATTGAGCTCATTGTAATGGACTTTTGGCTCTTGAGAATCAATATAGAGAGATTGTTCTTTCACACTTGTCTTCTGAGCTTTGATGTGTTTGAAACTGTGAAATCTACCAAGCTTCAGTATAATCCATAGGATCTTTTTTCATTTCAAACAAAACTTGTGCAACATCTTTGTTGCAGGAGGGCGCATTGGTCAAGTAAATTGGAGAGGGAGACTTCCCCTTTGCTTGGAAGATCATTTTTAAGAGGGAGTTGATGTTAATTTAGCATCGAAAATATTCTTAAGAAGTCCTAGAGAAAGTAAAAAGCAATGAAGAGAACATCTACCAAATGAAAGGGGTAAATTGACCCTAAAAGACAAAATGACAAGTCAACTTGGAAGATAAATAAAAGATAAAATAAAGAATAAATAAAAATACAAACCGACCTAATTCTGGAATCTTCTAGTGAAAAGAAGAATATAAATGAAGCGCTTCCACACTTCATTTTAAAACATACACAACATACATCGCTCTCTCAATTGGTGTGCACTTCTCAAGAAGGACAAGTGAAGATCAAGTGAAGCAAAATTTTGGGGTTATCTTATTATCTCATCTCTCTTGGAGTTCTTGTGGAAGAAGAGCACATTCTTGTGCTAAGGCTTAATCTTCATGATTGGTATTGTTCTTGTATTGGATTGATTATTTCTTATAAGAAAAGTTTGTTGGGTTTTCTCCCGTTTGTGGCAGTGTCCTAGTTATTTTTCTACGGTTTTTCGGGTCCTAAATTTTCAGGGTCGTTTTGAGGCCCTAAACAACATTTTTTGACGATTCGGGGGACTAATTGGTTGCCAACAACATTCATTTGGCCTCGGTCGAAAGATGTAAAGCTCGGATAGACCTTTCCAACGGGCCATCTAGCGCCCAAATCAGAGATCGTATGCAAAATTTATGACCCCGGGAAGTTGACTGTTCAACTAACCACCTTAGGGCCACAAATTTTATGACGTTTTATCTTCTAGGGTTATGTTTTGGACTTTTGGGGTTCTCGCCCTCATGCTTAGTATAAGCAGGCCCTTTTGGCCTCATTTTGTATTCATCTTGGCACGGATGAGCGTAGCAGCCACATCACTTCTCAGAGATAGCTACCACCATTCTAGTTGTTGTATTTACAGTCTGTTCTATTTCCTCTATTTAATAGAATATGTGTTTACTGTATTCTGTTTTCATTGCAAAATGTCTGTGTTTATGATTATGTATCTGTTCTTTTATTTCGTTCACACATAAATCCAAATCAGCTATGATTGTGGGATGAAATAATAATGAAATTATACTGCTAAAGTTATGAAAATCTAACATCTTATCAGAGCAATTTTGAATAGATGCCATTGCCAGAGACCGTTGTTGCCTTAATCTGAAACTAGGGTATCCAAGGTTGAACCCTTCTATCCATAGATCAACTTGAAAAGAGCACTTGTGCAACTCACCCTAGGAGGGCACATCCTTCTGTGGAGGCGAAATCTAGTTTGACAAACTTTCAGTTTTGACTTGAATTATGCCGGGGTCAAGAACCAGGGCTCCATGTTTTAAGCCTTTTTTGTCCACTAATTGGGTTCGACCCTAACATTCTCCAACTCACCCTAGGAGAGCACACCTATCTGTGGAAGCAGATTTTAGATCTAAGAATTTTCATTTTTGACCTAATTTTTGCCAAAACTGGGAAATTAAGGTTTTGGTTTTTGAGTTGTTTTGTCCATAGATTTGGGAAAAAAATAGGTTCATTCAACTTGCCCTAGGAGGGTGCATTCATCTATGGAATCATATTTCTAAATTTCCAAACATCAATTTTGACCTAGCTACTGTTAGGGTTTCTGAAGACAGATTGGAGGGAGTTTCAAACTTTCAATCTTGGAAGAGTAGGATGCTCATGCTCCTAAATGAACATGATCTCAAAGATCATATACTCAGAAATATTCTAGAGCTAGAGGGAGCCCAAGAGAAATCAAGATTCAAGAAAAATGAAGCCACAACCATGAGGATTTTGATGGACTCAGTGAAAGATCATCTTGTACCTCTTATTGCAAGCTAGGTCACTTCGCTTCAGAATGTTGGAAGAAAAGAAAAGGCAAGCAGCATGCCTCTACCGTTGATGTTGATGAAGAGACTTCACCAAAGAAGTCAAGGAATATAGAAGATGATGATTGTTGAAAAGAGTATTTCCTTTAGTGCACCAATGATTGCATTATCTCTATATGAGGAGATTGCCATTGGTGATGTATGAAGATTCAGGTTGTTTTGAGCTTCCAAGTTAAAGATCTAAGGACTCCAGTAATCCCTACAAGGAGGCAAAGATCAAGAGGGATCCCATAAAACGATAAAAGATAAGTATTTGTATTATTCAATTGCTCTAGCAAATCAGAACTGAATGTTTTTTAACATATTTTTCATTACAGTTGTATGCAGATCTGTATTTCTAGAATCAGTAAGTATGTTATTGTTGAAAAATTACCAAGGAAGTGTTTGTTCACCTTGTGATGCCTTGAGGTGGACATGAACAGTTAAAAGTTGTGGTACTTAGTACTTTTAAAGTGAGAATGACTTTATTTTTACAAAGTGACTTTTAAAGTGGGTTTGAGTTATTAAAAAATTTAAAATGTGACTTTATGAGAATTAAAAAGGTGGGTGGGTATTAAATGTCTCATTTATTGTTTAAAAGTGAGTTAATGCTTTTAATGAGAAAAAAGTGAGATTTAATAAAGACCCTTGATCTCATTTAGTTGGCTTTTAGTCTAGACATTTGATTTGAAAGTGGTGGTTACTCAAACAAAAAGGCTAGGGAAAGGCATTGAAATTTGAAATTATCATTGTTCACTTTCACAAAAGACAATTTTGAGAGAGGAGAAGAGCAAGAGAAGAAAAGCTGATTTGGAGAGAAAGAGAAGAAAACCCTTGAGAAAATTTTGAGAAAGTTGAGTTGCAGGATAAGTATCAAGATGAAAGGCACACATTTCTAGGTAAAATACACAAAAAGAGGACACGGATTTACAGGCTGAATTTTTCCTGTACTTGGTACGAAAATCAAGGTCATACTGCATTTATTGCAGGTCATACATGATTTATTGTTGTCCGTACAACACAGTTTTCGAGGTGAAAAAGGACACTCCGTACAGAAAAAAGGATAGACCGTACAACAGTGAATTTGTGGCACAAATTTCAAGGAAGAAGAGTGCACAAATTTCGAGGTCTGTACAGGATGCTACAAGCATGAAAATCGAGGCCGTACAACAGCATTTAATGCTGGCACGTGTGGGTAAAATCTGTCAGTTGAAGTCTGAATTTTTGCTGAAGGTAGGCACATATTTCGAGATGAAATACTGAGATAAGTACTGTTGTTCTATTATTTTTCCCAGCTTCAAAATCTATGATTGGCCCAGTAATTATTTTTCCTAGCTTCAATCTAACTGCTCAATCAGCTAGTTGATTTACCACTTATTGCCCTCTCTTTTGATATGGTCAAAAGTTATCGACTGTAGATAATTTTTTAGTTGTCTTCCTTCTGATTAAAGAATCTCACCTCCAATTGTTTACCTCCCCCCCTCCTATCTTTAAGACCTTAATGATTATTCCAAAATCACCTTCAATTACTAGTTTGTATAACCCATAGTTTTAGCTACTCAGCCCCATTAGCGAACCTTCAATCTCAGATACATTTCCTGAGATTTCCCCGCTGCCTTAGATGAAGGCTTATAATAAATTCCCTTGTACATCCCTATCCACACCTCCACAGCCCACCTTACAAGGGATTCTTTTAGAAGCTCCATCAAAGTTTGGCTTAAGCCTGGCTAATTAACAAACAATACTTGATTGTACATTCTTCTTTGCTGTCCTTTTGTACTTTTTTGTGTGTAATATAAGCAATGTTTTTCAAAAAGAGGCTTTAGGGGCATCCATTTTCTTTCAACACTTCCAAGATTTATTTTTGGTTTTAACCTAGCCAGTAACCTATTTTGGTATTGTTTCCATAACTCAACCCTCTTTTTGAATATCTATTGCAGACAAGTTAATGAAAAGTTCTATAATTACCTGAAAAAGAGTACAAGGATAAACTAGCATAAAGGAGTGGCAGATGAAGTCCAAACATAACGTCTTATACATTACAAACCTGCTTAATTAGTCCTCCAAAAGCTTTTGAGCTATTTACTAAATCCTCGTGTTCTTCCTCCGAAATGACCAAACCTTCTTCTGTTGGCATGTCTTCAGCAAATGAGTTCTCTGGTTCCATCAACTTCACTTTTTGTTCCATGATGATCAAGTCATGCTCACTGCCCTGCCTCAGTTTCACCTGCACGTAAAATCAAGAAAATCTTCAATAAATTACACTCTCAAGGAAAATTCTTACTAGATACTGCCTTGAAAATTGTCTTCTTTACCGACTGGAGAACTTTATGATTCTTTAAGGAACGGATCATATAATACTAGAAAATGCTACACAGACAAGCACAAAACAATGATGGTATGAATTTTAACATCTTGTAAGAGATGGATCACACATTAAAATTAAATAGCTTGAAGTTACAGATAAAAGATAAAACCTGACTGATAGAAATATTGGTACCTTAGAAATTGCAGGTATTTTCATATAAAATGGAAACTAGCTATATGATTAGCTACCAAGATGCAAATAAAGGGGATCAGTTTATCTTCCATGGTTATTTCATTTGGTTTTCAGAAAAACACCAATTACTGGACAGAAGAAAAATACTTAAAAAACAAAGATGATAGAGCCATATATAAGAGGTTATGTGCAATAAATATCAACATGAGTGGGCCTAATGGTTAAGAGCATGTGTTTCCTCTTAGGAGGTCACGGGTTCAAATCCAGAGGGGGGTAGTGTATGTACACCTTTGTAGACTNAGATCTAGACTTTGTAGACGATGATATTTGGCAGTGACGGATGTCCTATAGTGTAACTAAAAGCTTTATCTTGCCCTTCTATGCCAATTTATTTACTACTTGAATGGAACATTGTATAGAACCTCAAGTTAAAATCAAACTAACCAATAATATGGCATAGGGCAAATATTTCTTCTATTTCCAGCTAATCTTCCACAACCACCTAAAGCTAAGTGGAATGATGCCATTTTTACCGATTTCTTAAGGATGGATTTCCTTGACAACAGGGCTGTTCTTCAGTCTGTCATTCAAGAAGCTCCGTTTCCTAATAACATAGACACAAAAAGTAAAAGAAACAAAACAGAATGCCACTGGAGATTCAAAACAGGGCCCAATTTGCAAGTTGAAATAATAATTTTTTTTGGTACTCAGGAAGAGAATACAGATAACCTCACTTCAATTGAAAACAGTGAGTCTGTTTCTACAGCAAAGTATTCAATATACAGACAGTGTGTCCAACTAGAAATTGCAAGCGTCTTTAAACTAAAAAAATAAATTTCACCGTAAAGCATAGAATTAACAATTGCCACCTATGGAATATAAGGACTTCAATTCATCATTAACATAAAAACACCAAATAATAGCCCCTAAAATAATAATGTCAAAAGAGATCAGAACGACTAATGACAAAAAATTGCCTGAGCTTTATTTTGTTCAATCCTGGAAAATGAAACTCCTATTATTTTGATTGATTGAACAGTTCCGTTCAAACCAAAATAGAGAATTTACGATCATTACAGGAGTTGAAAATGATTTCCTGAAAATCAGGAACTTAGAATCTTTAAAGTCAAAATCCATCAGAAGCGAATCGAAAAAATAAGTGGTAAGTAAACCCTACAATGAGTTGAGAATTATTATCTGAAAATCAGAAACTTAAGAAGCTTTAAATACAAATTCCATCAGAAGCGAATAGGAGAAATAAGTGGTAAGTAAACCCTGCAAAGAAATGGTGCATTTGCCCTTCTATTTTCAGAATTAATGTCAATATGGCTGTCTTGCAAGAGTCTGCATAACAACAATGAATTACCTCTGTGGTTTCTCTTCTGTATCTTCTGACATTTATGGATAGAGCCTAAGGATGGCTAACAAGCCATTTGTAGGATGCAAAGTAACTTCTTATAGCTATTCATGCACAACTTGTCAACTACATATGGCTGTTTATGGTTTAATTTACAAGAGAGTTGCTCTGTTTTCTTCAAGATAAATAACAAATATAGAGAATATTATTAGAATTTACTCATATCTCATACAAGATATCAAAGCTTAAGCGCATTTTCAAAAGAAAATCAATTCAAAGATTTTGAGATGAAAATATCTAAATCAATGATGTGCTCTCTTAGGAAGAATTGCATACATACCTTCTGATTCGCATCTATAATGTAGTTTCCAATTTGTATCCTCTGATCTTCGGTCTTCCTTTTCTCTGCAGTAATCAGACTTGTTTCTGCTGCAAACCTAGTTTTATCTTTCAGAAGCTGGCTTTTGCCAGTCAGTGCGTCCAGATTCTGTTTTTGTTCAGATGCTTTTCTACCACATGACCCCATTGTAGACGCACTCACCCTTGATTTCTCACCCACTTTATGCTTGTTGCCAGATAAATCTGACTTCACAGATTTGTCTCGTGGACTTCTCTTTAACTGTAATTCACCAAGTCTCATTCTTTCCCATGTGAGTGTGTTCTCCTCAAGGTCATCTTTCGTTGTCTTATCTGTAGTTTCAATCACCTTCAATGGCTCCTCTACTTGCTCTTGCACGGGCCTTCTTAATGCAGTCGTATCCTCCTGCCACATGCTCCTTTCACCTAGCTCAAGCCTTTTCTCATCCACCTTCTGTATTTCCCCTTGCTTTCTTCTGTAAGCCTCATGTCGTCTTATATCCTTCTCGGCAACTGTAATATCCTTTATATTTTCCTGTATTTCCTTCCCATCCTCTTCCTCATTCTTTTCCAAACATATTCTTTTCACCTTAGCTGAACTTCGCAGCCTTGACTCCTCCAGCTTTTCCTGGAAAGCTGGCTTTCTTTCTCTTCCCATAGCAGTGCTTTTCGATTTCAATTCCAATTCTTCAGCCCGCCTCCTAATCTCTGCAGCTTCTGCAGCAGCTGCTTCTGCCCGTAACCGCTGCCGAGCCCTTTCTGCTTCAGTTTTGTGACCAGATTTTACTTGGGGACTGCTGTGACGATCTGAGTCCTGCACACTCAAATTAATTAACACTGGATAAAAAATATATTTTAAGTGAAAAACGAGTAACAAATAATACATGAACAAAAAAATTACCTGAGATATATTGGTTTCAAAAGCCTTTATCTTTGCCTTGACACTGTTCTGTGTACTGTTCCCCTTCATTGTCTGTGGTGCTGGAAGACGAGCAAATGAAGTTGACACTGAAGAGGCAGTATCAACCAGAGAACTCACCATCGAGACAGATTTTGATTGACTGGGAACTATCTTGAAAGAAGATCCCTCATGAAGTCCGTCTGCTTGCCAACCAACTAACGAACCATTTCCAGCATCTAAGGGCAAGACTCTGTTAGGAGAGTCAGTTCTGTTGTTTTCTACTGGACAAATATCTTGGTCAAGCAGTTCAATATTTTCTGCACTAGCCACAATAGACAAAGATTGAGCCACAGATGAATCTTCTGAACATTGCACTGATTCAGCACCAAAAGATGGACTGGAATGATTTTCTATAATAATGTCGTTGACAGGAACAGTGGGGTCACTGCCATCCACAATTGAAGCAGGCGAAGGTTCAGTAGCATTGGAAGATTCATGTGTCTGGAACATTTCTTGGGGTTGACTTCCTTTGGGTGAAACAGGTGGAAAGCAGATATTTTCCCCAGCTGTATGCTCATTTGGAATCTCTATAAATGGAGTTGGAGAAATTGAACCATCCATAGAAGACTGGAGTAGCATACTTGAAGAAGTTGATAAGCCTAAGATATCTTGTTTGTTTGAAAATTTTACCAAATAATTATTTGCAGTCTCCTCATTTATCAATAAAGATGTTGATTCTAAAACAGGTGCATCAGAAGTTCTACCTTCCATGGGAAATTCAGAAAGCAGATTAGCATGACTCTGAACATGTAATGGTTCCAGAGGAGAACGTGATCTTAAAAATGTCTGCGTTGAAGTCAAAGTTCTGTTTTCTTGCTGCAATGGAGACCCTCGTACATCAATTTCCCCTGCCTGATGAATTGCAGCTAAGGCTTGAGAAGAGGAGATCTTGGAAACAATCGCAGTTTTTGAAAATAGGGAGCTTGTGTCCTCAACTTCTGTTTGCACAGGTTCAACCATGGGATATTTATCTATCGAATTATCAATTTGTGAATTTTCAGATTCTGCAAGGTCATCCTTCATATGGGGTAACAGAGCAGCCTGAAGATTTTCATTAGGATTCAAGGTGTTTGCCAACGTGATCCCTTTAGTCTGGTTTTCAGGAGATGGAATTTGGGAAGAAAGAAAATATGACTCTTTAGATTGGGTATGTTCTTCGGATAAAACAGGTGTGGATCCCTCAAGATTGTGTTGTGGCAGATCCTGGTATCCCTTCCCCTGTAAATTAATACCATATGTGGCCTTAACATATTGACTTGATTCCTTCTCATTGATCACATGGTCAATTGGTGGGTATGTAGACGCAGTTGATGACTCTTCAGACATCCCTTCAATAACCTCTGTTTTTATTTGCACCTCATTTGATTGTGATACTTCAGGGACAGGTAGAATTGCTGTTTGATTCTCCTTGTTGTGACCACCATCTTTATTCTTCACATCCTCTGGGATGGCTTGTGCAATATCTGTGCTTGAAATTATAAGTTCTTTAGATGAAACCGATATGGCTGCTGCCTCAAGATCGGATTGTGGCAGATCTTGGCATCCATGGTTTTGCAAATTATTATCAGCTATGCCCTTAACATCGTTACTTGATGCTTTCTTGATAGTCAGATGTTTAATTGGTGAGGATATAAAAGCAGTTGATGATTCTCCAGAAGCCTCTTCAATAATATCTGTTTTCTTTTGCACTTCATTGAATTGTGATACTTGGGGAACAACTGGAGTTGCTATTTGATTCTCCTTGTTATAACTGCTGTCTTTGCCTGTCCCATCTTCTGGGTTGGTTTTGGTAATGCATGTGCTTGAAATTGAAGCACTATTCCCATTTTCAGCCACAGGGCACAAAACCTGGATGCCTACATTTTTCTTAAGAATTCCATGTTCTTTCCTGTTGAGAGCTGCTTCTCTCTGAGAAAAAGAAAATGCATACACAAGAATATTATTCTGTGCACAGAGGCTGCCAAGATAGAGATTTGAGGAAGACTTCTAATATGTGACAGATGCTTACCATAGCTTCAATTCTTTTCCGTTCTTCTGCTGTTAAAACAAAATTTAACCTAAGATGAACATGCCCACCACCTTTAAGAGGAAATAGATCATCCCAGAACCCCTTCTCAATTATAAATGGGGTTCCAATGTCTGCCAATAAGTTGAGATATCCATAAGAGGAAAGAATTTTTTCAAACATGTTACCAATATTTAATAATCAAGATGGAAATGACAATGGTTTATACAAACAAACCTGTTTGAGAAATTGTATTGCCCTTGCTATCAAGAAGTGCGACTACTAAATTGTCTCGGAGATTCAGTACAGGACTGCACCAGAATTGACATGGTTATAAGAGGTAGAGGGGCATAAACCAAGTTTGGGATAAACCTTTGCATGAGAATCGGTCACTTACAATGTAAAATCTGAATTCCATGCTGTTGTTCTGTCTCCATCTACCTTGGAGGGCTTTGTCTGGTACTCCCTTTTCCCAACATTAACTAAAACACAAAAGAAGAGAAAGATAATGAAATGATTAACTTGTACTCATCACAGAAGAGAACAAACAACTGCTTGTCAGGAGGCACTCAAAATGAAGGTTTCACATTGGAGATGCCACCGACAGTTTGGGTTCAAAGGAATAAATCTTATAATATTATAACATACAAAATTGAAAGAAAACCATACCTTTTATCGACACATATTTGCCTCCTGTTCAACAAGAACAACAAAAAATACATTTGCAGTGAGGACCTTGCAAGTTAATCCTTGAAGTTCATTTCTATAAACTATTTCACCAAATAAAAAACAGAATCACAACACAAGAAAGATCAGTTGGATTATTATCCTATTTGAAAATTGAAAGCTGGAATCTTGGTGTAAATTCAAGCAATCACTTAAGTGGCATGCTGACAATTGAGAAATAAAAAGATAGAGAAGAGTGTCCTGGACGATCCTTGGCCCCGTCACATATATGTCTAGAATATCTGACAGGTAATCGAGATGGTCACTCTTCACTTCCTGTGGTGAAAGAGACGTGCCAAAACGATTGAAGATTTGTCCCAAAAAAGGGTATTACTAAAATTGATAAATTCTCGATTACAGAGAGTCTACAGTTATTTAATGTTGAGCTGAATGACAGCCTTAAAAAATGAGTGTGATAAGCTAGATTCGGCAGCTGGATCTGTGCACTCGCCCTACTTGCATGGGTACGTAGGAGGAAGGCTATTTTGATGTAATGATGACTTAGCATGTACTATTTGAAGGGGATGACCCCTCAAGTAAAATTATATCGGTTTTTTCGAAGTAAAAAGATAGAGGGCATAAGACTTCACTATTAAAGACAATACGCAATGAACGGATGAGCAACAGACTGAGCTTACTCAACAAAATTTAGAAGCATTTATTTGTGGAAGTAAAAAATCAAACGTCGTCCCTTAAACTCTGAATAAAAATAATCTTGAAATTTAGAACACGCATGAAGCTGGATTTAAGAGTTCACTGTTCTCACCTGTTGCCTCAGCAGGCAGATTTACAGACTCGAGAACTGCATAAAATGAAAGATCAAATACCGTAGTTTAGTCAACAAGCCTATTCAAATTAGAAACTGAAAGAGACCCAATAGCACAGAGAAAGAGTACAGGGCAATAATCATTCATCATACATGAAATTTCAATTTAACTGATGGCAATTTTGACATGCTTAAATCCATTGAGGCTTTTGAGCTGAGATGCCCACCTGATACTCGAATGCTTCCCGGCATTGGATAAATATCTTCTCTTTTAATCTTCAGGCTGCAATGGAACTAAAAGCAACTTATTTGCTTTCTTTGTAGGTAATGCTGGTCTTGTAAGAAGGTAATCAAGCTAAATCAGAAAAATCTTTGGCTGTCCAATTTTCTTCAATCCTTTATATAGTTCAATCCAAGTTGCAGTTGGAGCCCAACACAATAATAAGCACAAAAACAGACAGATTGTAGACACAGAAATCTATTGCCCAAAATCTAATACCCATATAGTAGATTTTTCTGCCAACCAAGAAATTAAGATGGTGAGAATATACACACGTGTGCCTCTTTTTGCCTTGAACATCAAAAGAAGCGAATCCGAATCTTTACAATTGTATTAACATTTACTCCTGGAAAGGGCTTTCATCTTTTTCTTTTATCATCTGAAATTTATAAAATTCTCTTTTACTTTGTTCGTTGCTTGCTATTACATAATTTTAGGAGCTTTAGTGACCAACTTGGCAGCTATAGGAATATCTCCAGCCGAAAGAAGAAAGAGTTTGTTCTGCAAGAATCTTCAAAAGCATTGGTATTAACTATTAAGGCATTTCACTACTTTCCACCTCCACAAAGTCAACAATGACGCAAACACCCACATATCAAAATGCAAACTTCGTCTAATCAGCTTCAATATATCAGAGAATTGGAACACCCATATTGTCAGAACAGGTTTTCCAAGCTCAAAACTCAGTCCAAATCGAGTTTGGGGTTGCTGTAAAGTCAATTGAAATTATAAAAGAAGAATCTTTGAAAGATGTTCAAATGAATTGGGTTAACAGAAACCCAACAAAAAGAGCAGAAGACAGGTTGCATGTGGTTAAGATGCAGAACAATTAGTACTTTTCTGTGTTTTTAAACAGGTTTCTTAATATCATCAGTTTAATCAATTTCAATGGGACGATATATAGGATGAAAGGTGAAACTGATCGTGCTGTGTTTGGGGTATTGATTGTATAGTAAAAATAATAATTAGCGAAAACGTTGAGTTCGTACTTTTTGCAGTTTTTTCAGTTCGGCAACCTGGTCTTTGATTTTTTATCTAAAAAATTATTTTTCATTAAAATCTGAGCCCATTTGTAAATTGGATTATGTATCGGCCTTGTCATGTTATCCATATGGGTGGTGGAGTTTTGTCCATCAACATAACCATACAAATCAAGTTGTCAATCTGATAGTAAAATTGAATTCGTTGGATTACTAATTAATATGATATAATAAAATAAAATAAAAATAATTAATAGTTTGTAGTTTTATTATGAGTACTATATAATTTACATCTTAAGACATTTAATCTTTTTTTCTTTTAGTGTTTTGATTAAATTTATATATATATATTTTAAGGGAACAACATATTATATAGAGTTATACAATGTTAGTATTACAACATCTCTCACATAAAATAAATTTGAAGAAAGAAAATTTAAATTTATTAATTATACTATAATTAATGATAATGAGGTATTAAGATTGAAAACACTTCAATTCACAACAAATATATCAATTTCATGAATCTTCATAGAACATGCAAATAGTTCTTGCAATACTCAACTATTGAGTTATAAAAATGTTGCATCAAGCATAAGATATACCATAGCAAGCCAAGTAGAGAAACTCACTTAGAAAATAAGATCTCGGTCCAAAGAAAAAGTATTCATACTCGAAAATTAGGGAGGAAAGAAACAATGAAATCATTCACTAAAGAGGTATACACTCGGAACATTTTTCCCCTTTCTCTAAGGTCTCTAAATACAAGTACAACTGTGATCAAAACTATGAATCATGGAAAAAAGTTTTTCACTCCAAGAATCTCTTTTAAAAATTTTACGTTGAAGGCTTGTTCCTGTGCCTGCTCGCCTAGTTCATCCCTCATTGGAGGCCATTTGGAGGCTTCTGGATGCTAGTGTGCGAAGGAAGGAGAGGACTACATCTAGTTCAGAGACGATTGGCTTCCTCTGCTAGAGATCGTTCAGGGAGATCTATCGCTGGTGGTTGCTTTGTTGATCTATCAGACTCTTGCTTATGTTGAACCTATGGCTCATCTTTCTTGATCGGCTTACAAGATCTCAATTACATTCGCTGCTTCAGCGCTCAGGGTCTTTCTGCATCAATTTTCTAAGAAGGACTAGTTTTTGTTTTGGATTGTGCTTTTGTCTGGGAATAGCCCTTCTATTAATTTTTGGCTGGGATCTTTGCTCCATCGGATCTTCCTGCCATAGCTTCCAGGCTTTTGGTCTGAGTTATGGATCCTGGAGATCCCCTCCCTCCACTTCCTCAAGATCTCGAAGCTTTTAAGCGTCTTATTTCCTCCTGTGGGAAGAGGAAGGGATCCCCACTGTCACAAACCTTCGTAAAGAAAACTGAAATCCCATCTGTTGATCTACCAGTAGACCATCCTCTTCGGCATGCATTGAATCTTGCGGAGCGAGGGCTCATCAAGTAATTTTCAGGCCTTTGGCCCTCCCCGAAGGCCATCGATGGATGGGTCCAGCGAAATTGGAGGCCATTGGTCTCTAAAGGTATTCTCAATCACTTTGTTGGCAGAGGGTATTACGTGTTTGTGTTTGATTCAGCCGAAGACTGAGACCTCATATTTCATAATGGACCATATTTTATGGGCCCTCGGGGCCTTTATCTGAATAAATGGACATTAGACTTCAACCCCACTCAGGATGTCCCTTCAGTCGTTCCGGTTTGCGTAAGGCTCCCTCATCTTCCCCTTTCTTTGCTGGCATCTAGAATCGTTAGAAGCTATTGGAAACACACTTGAAAAGTACATTGACAGGACAAAGAGGAAAGACCAATACTCGTGTGCTCAAATTTGCATGGAAGTTGACTTAGAGATAGGGCTTCCGAAGGCAATTAAGCTAAATGTTGTTGAATGTTCTTATGTTCAGGAGCTCGATTACAAGCAAATCCCTTTCAAATTCCGACATTTCCATGGCTATGGCCATTTTGCTTGCAATTGTAAGAAACAAACAAAGGTAGAAATGGAAAATGAGAAGGCTAATCAATGGACTTAAGTACAGAGATCAACCATCAGCAATCAGGTTAATAAATCGAAAGGCGAAGGAGGTAATGCTGGAAAAGGCAATGAGAAAAAATCCTTAAACCCTTGGGCTATTGGACAGGATTTTGTCTCCTCAAATCCCTTTGTGGTCTTAAGCTCAGCTAAGGATAACTCTCTTGTCCTAGAAGAAGGTGAAGTGCAGGCCTCGGAAGAGCAAATTGCAGAGGGAGAAGTACATCTAGTCTCTGTGGACAATTCAGAACCTGTAATTCTAGAAATACCAATGACAGACTCAATTATGCAAGAAACACCAATGGCAGACTCAATCATGCAAGACCCTCTTAATTCTCCTGTAGGAGTCACCTCTCCTCCCTCCTATGTGGAAATTTTAAAGAAGAAAATGGTAGAGTCTTCAGGATCCTTAGGAGAAGATGAGCATTTTACCAAACTGTAGGAAGGAAGTCTTGAAAGGAGATTCGACAAGAAGAAGTCGAGCGACTAAAGATGCAAGGAAGTCAGGTTACATTAGAAATGTCTTATGGAAGAAATAGGAGGAATAGACCCCCAAAGTGAGGGAAAACTCCCTCTGCCTCAGGTAAATAATGCAGATCACTTCATGGAACTGTAGGGGCTTGGGGAATCCCAAGAAGGCAGAAGCAGTGAAAGATTTGTTGAGAATTGAACCTTCAGATATCCTCTTACTACAAGAGACAAAGATTGTTGAATATGTGTTGCTTTTATTAACCAAAACTAAGAGGAAAAAAAAATTTGGTATGGCTGTCAGTGCAAGGGGCACTTTAGAAGGACTTGCAACATTATGTTCTGAGGAAGTTTTTTTGTTGAAAGAGTCATATGCATCCCAACATTGGATCTGTACAGATCTTCAGCATATCCCTAGCAAGACCTCATTGGCTCTCTTTAACATATATGTTCCTGTAAATCTTATTGAAAAGAAGGATTGTTGGATTTCTCTGTCACAATTTATTGAAACTCACTCTCCTATCAATAATTGTGGCCAGGGATCTTAACATTATTCTAGATCTAGTGGAGAAAAAAGGAGGAGTTCGGTGCAAGGACCATTTTCATGAGCTCGTTGAGAATTTGATTCATGCTTGGGATCTGTTAGATTTCAAACCTAAGAAAGGGTGATTTACTTGGTCTAATAATAGAACAGGGGCTGCCAGCATTCTAGCTCATCTAGACATATTTTTGGTTCAAAGTTCTTTGTTGGCCAGTAACTCTCTAATCTCTTCTAAAATTCTGCATAAGTTAACCTCATACCATCATCCAATCACTCTGTTTATCGAAGAGGAGGAAAATATAGGCCCTATCCCGTTCAGATTTAGTCCTCTCTAGATCGACAGGGATGGATTTTGGGAAACTAGATGTGCCTGGTCTCAATTGGTTGATGGCTCTCCCAGTTACAATTGGGAATAGAATCTTAAGCGTCTCAAATTTGCATTGAAAAGTTGGATAAAAAACATGTTTCGACTCCTTTCAGCCATAGGAAAGAGTCTGTTCAGGCCTTAGAAGAGATTCAATTCAATATGGAGGAATCGGAAATCACTGAACCTCTGTTGGTGAAAGAGCATTCTGCACAAATTTCTTCTTACCTCTCTTTTCGCCAGGAAGAAGAACAATTGTGGTTAAAATCTCGCAGTCTATGGCTACTTGTTGGCGATAAAAACTCAGCTTTTTTTCATAAACAGTGTAGAGCTCGAATTTCACATAACCACATATCAAAAATCATATCTAGTGATGGAGAGGTTATCAAAGGACACTTGAAAATCCAGCAGGCTGCTCACTCACATTTTCAGTTGCTGTTCTCAGAAGAAGGCGTCCTTGACTCTGCTGTGAGTGCTGATTTATTATCTTTTATTCCTTCTTTAATATCTGATGAACTTAATGCAAGTTTAGTGAAATCATTCTCAGAAAAAGAAATTGTTGATGTAATATGGGCCATGGAACCAAACAAATCCCCTTGTCCGGATGGCTTTTCCATCCACTTCTACAGAGCTTGTTGGCATATTATCAAATCAGACCTTGCCAGAATGATCTCTGCTTTCCTCAAAAAAGATAAAGTTGGAGGAGGAACTAACTCTACTTTCCTGGCTCTAATACCTAAGGAGACAAATCCAAAAACTTTTGATAGATTTAGACCAATTTCACTTTGCAATGCCTCTTATAAAATTCTAGCCAAACTCCTAGCAAACAGACTCAAGCCTTTGATAGGGATGTTAATCTCTCCTCTCCAGGAGGCATTGTCAAAGGAAGAAACCTTATTGACAATGTGATACAAGTTCAAGAAGCTATGCATTCCAGCTACCAAAGAAAGGAGAAAGGAACAATTATCAAACTTGACATGAAAAACGCCTTTGACAAAGTAAATCTCCCTTTCCTCTATCAAGTTCTTCATTCATTTGGATTCAGTGGCGAATTTGTTTGTTTGATTAAAGCCTACACAAACAGGCCATGGATAACACCTCTAGTTAATGGGAGACCAACAAATTTCTTCCAAGCCACTAGAGGACTTCGCCAAGGGTGCCCTTTGTCACCATTCCTATATATATTGATGGCTGAATCTTTAAGCAGGAAACTCTCTGTTGAAATGGTTGCAGGTACTAGTCCAGGCATAAAGGTAGCTAGAGGTGTGGCTTCTATCAATCATGACCTTTTCACTGATGACTCTCTTCTTCTTGGAGGGGCTTCGGTTATTATTGCTTGGGCTTTTAATGGAGTTCTTCAATTTTTTTTCCAAAGTTCAAGAGCTTTGATCAATAAAAGAAAGAGTGTTGTTTTTAGATGGAAAGTTGATTAGCAAACAATGCAGTGAATTGCTTGTACATTGGGTTTTCCTGGCTTTGAAAAGTGGGATAAGATCAATTACTTGGGCCTCCTGTTAACCTTGGGACCCTGCCCTCCCTTGCTTTGGATGGAAGTTATCAGTAAAATAAAAGCCAAAATAGTTTCATGGGGCGGATACTGGCTAACGATGGCTAGTAAGCTGGTTCTTATAAAGGCGGTTCTTTCAACTCTTCCTATATTCCAATCCTCATTGCTCCTAGCGCCCAAATCCATTATTGTGCAGATTTCCAAACTTCTTCGGGACTTCTTTGGAATGGTGGCAAAGGTAATCAGAATAAGATGCATTTGGTTGGCTGGGAAACCATTAAAAAACCTATTTCGGAAGGTGGGTTGCAAATTAGAGACCCCAGACTAGCTAATCTAGCTCTAGGCAGAAAAATTATTTGGCAAATGATTGCAGAAAAAAAAACACCCAGTCAACAAGATTCTTCGGAGGAAATATCTCAAGGGATGTTCAATAATAAATTTACAAACAACTAATATTCTCCCTGGAACTGCAATATGGAACTTGTGCAGAAAAGACATTGATCATATTCATCATCAGATTTACATAATCCCTGGTAATGGGATGAAAATATTATTATGGGAAGACAACATTTTGGGCAATCCTCCTCTTTCTACTTTAAACCCGTTGAGTGAGATTAAATCTTGGTTAATAAATAAAGGTCTTCTCAGGCTTGCTGATATCTGTCTTTGGGATGGTAATGGAAATTGGGTTGGCTGGGTTTTTTCGGAGATTCCAAAGCCACTTCACCAACAAAAGAAATCGCTGATATCAACTCTCTCAGGCCTGGCACCTATCCATCGATTATCTAAGGATAAATGGGGTTGGGGTCCTACTGGAAATTACTCACCATCTCTTGTATTTTCTACCTTACAGCCTTCTCAACCTTCATTTTTATCCCCAATTATTTGGAAGTCCGTCTGGTCCTCATATAGCCTTCCAAATGTTTTTTTTTACGTGTCTTCTCTTACACAATAAGGCATTGACAGGAGATAATCTCTCCAAACATGGCTTTCACGACCCATTTAGATGTAGCTTTTGTTTTTCAGCAGTAGAAACAACAGATCACACATTTGTCAACTGTGACTTCTCCCAAATGGTTTGGAATTTGGTTCTTGACGGATTGACGGTGGTTGCTCCTTCTCAATCAACAATCCTCCCTTTGTATGCTTCCTGGAATGATCGAATTTCTGTTTTGAAGGGGACAAATGCAGAATGTAAAAAAATCTAGCAATCAATCCCCAAATCAATTTGGTCGATATTATGGCTTGCTCGAAATGATTGCATTTTTAATGGTATCTCACCCTCTCCCAAAGCCACAGCAAGCAAAGTGAAATTGTTGATTTTGGAATTTTCCAGCAAGTCGAAAGACGTTTCCACTCTGTCTTCAGCTTTTTTCGTTTGGTTGGGAATTTCTCCTACTGCGACTTGGAGAAATACATTCTTTATTAAACCAATTTTTCCTGCTCCCTGGCATGTCAGGCTTAGTGTTGCTTATTTTCTTATGTTGTGGAAGAGCTTTGGTATTGCTGCTATTTTTTTCGATGGTGCGTCCAAAGGTAATCCTGGAATTTCTAGTGTCGGTGGGGTGGTATTTTCTCCGGAATGTTCAAGCCAAACCTCTTTCAGTTGGGGTCTTAGAACCAGCTCTAATAATCAGGTCGAGAGCTATAGCCATCTAAAATCTTGTCAGATTGGAAAAGAAAAGGGATTTAAGTCAGTTTGAATTTTTTGGAACTCTGAGATCCTGATCAAAATTATAAATTCTGAAGAGCAGTTTATCAACCCTTCCTTAAATAAAACTCTGCAACTTATCTGGAACATTTTGAATGACTTTGAAAGGGTGTCCTCTTTCCATATCTTTCGAGAGTTAAACAATCATGCTGACCTGCTGGCGAATAAAGCATGCCATCTTCCTCTCGGAAATCTCAATATCAACGGAGAATCAAGTTCATTTTAGCCACTCCCTTGAAAGTATTTCAGAAATTAGTCCCTCAAATTGGAAAGATCCTCAAGCTTAAAGAGCTTTGTAATTATTTGCTTCTAGATCTATATCTTCTGTTGTTTTTGTAAATGGTTGATTGGTTCTCTTTCTGGCCAATTCATACCCAATTCTTTTCTTAAAAAAAAAAAATCTAACCATTTTAGTTAAAAAAAAAATACAAGTACAACTAGGGAGACTACAATAGATGTTTAATAAGAATAGTAATAGTATTTGAAGTAGTAGAGGAATGAAAATGGAGAAATTATGTGAGAAGAGGTGGTGTTAAAAGACATCGTGAGTATGCCATAACACAAAATGCACAAGGTGGAAAAGAACCTGATTCAAGTGGAGCTAAATTTGGTAACAACCTTAGTGCCCTCGAAGACAATGTGCTTGGCAACCTCTCAGAGGAGAACAAAGTTAACAACAACATGCACCTTCTTGGATGACAATGTGTCTGTCTTGCATAATAAATGAGCTTCGACAACTCTATAACCACTTTTCTGAATATATTGTTGACAAAAGAATTCATGATGGACATGGCATTATGGAGATATCGAAGTAAGTGTAAACTTTCCCACACTACTTGAAAAAACATTCAAAGAGTTCATGAACTTGCACATACCTCCTACAACAATATTCAAAGAGTTCATGAGTGGACGTGGACTTGTTGTCAATGTCAATGTCAAGATGAGTCTACTCATACCTTTCACAACAACACTCCATATCACATAACAATGCACTAATTTGTAATTTCTTTTTAATTGTTTTATAAAGATTTATCTCACTAACAATTCAAGTGACACCACTAGGGAATTATATCCCATCCATAGCAGTGTCAACCAATGAAAAAATCTTCTACATGTTAGTTTTTATTTATAGAATATAAATCCAATATTACTTGCATAATATAAAGTAGGACCACTAAAAGAATAAGCACAGAAATAATAGACACAAAGATTTGACCTGGGAAACCACAAAGGGGGAAAACCCAACAACCTTCTTAGAGATTATCAGTTCAAAGAGCAATGTACATCTAGCTACATAGTAATCACATATAGAAGAAGATAAGAACAAAAGAAAAAATCCTCCAAAGATAGTGAACCCATAAATAGTCTTATTTTTTTGTGTGGCGAACTTCTCTCTTGAGTGGATCGAACTTGCTTGGTGAGAAATGAAGAGTGTGCCCTTATATTTATACTTTTTCATGTTGACCTTTTCACTTTCGGAGTGGGGCCGACTTGTCTTCTTTGCATGGTCCGACTTCTCTTTTGGTGCATGATAAATGTTGTCTTCGTGTTTCTCCTAGGGTCGACTTGGTGAGGATGCCTCACACAGCTACATCATCAACACACCCTCTTAGCTAGGGAGGCATAATCATACCAAAACACATCTGGATATTGTCTAAGTATTGCAATTGTCTTCGGAACATCTCTATATCATAAGGAAGGTATTCCAACACAACTTAGTCCATTGAAAAGTGTCAACAACTCAACCCAATCCATTAGGGAGTCAACATGCACCAACTGAACCCAATCAATTGGAGAGCCTACATGTAACATGCACCAACTGAACCCAATCCATCAAGGATCCTACTTGTAATGACTCAACCCATTCCATTGAGGAGTCAACAAATCAACCCAGTCTATCGGGGTGTTCACTTGCACTTGCTCAATCTAGTCCATCGGAGAGCCTACATGTAACATCATGCACCAACTCATTCTAGTCCATTGAAGAGCCTACATGCAACATGCACCAGCTCAACCCAATCCATCGGGGAGTCCACATGCACCAGCTCAATACATTCCATTAGAGATCCTACATCCATCTCAATCCAGTCCATAAAATAGCTTACATGCAACATGCACCAGCTCAACCCTATCCATCAGGGAGCCTACATATAACAAGAGTCATCCCGCTCAATCTCTCTTCTCGTTAGGGAAGAGATACACCATTCTCCTTGTCATAGGGTGAATGTTTCACTGATACTATAAAATCAACCTTCCCTCTTAACGATGGAGTCATTCTCTACTACTCCAAGACTTTCACAAAAGTATACAAACGTTGTCGTGGGAAGAGGCTTGGTAAGAATACCAACAATCTAATGATCTGTAGGAACATATTGTAGCTAGACTGCACCTCTTTTTACCATATCATGAATGTAATGATACTAAATATCGATATGCTTCGATTTATCATGGAATAATGGATTCATTGATAGTTGTACATAGATCTGGTTATCACAGTGAATCAAGGTTGGCTTTAGCATCTATCCTAACAACCCAACAAGGAATTTTTGAAGCCATAGAGCTTCCTGATTTGCAACACATATTGCAATATAATCAACCTCTGCAGCACTATGTCACTGAGGTCTACTTCCTACTACACTAGGAAATCACGATAGATTCCAAGTTGAAGCAACACCCGGAGGTGATCTTCATGTCCACATCACTTTCGGTCCAATAAGAATAAGAATATCCCTACAATCTCATGTCACCACTAGAAGCATATCTCAAACCATATCCCATTGTGTCACGCAAGTAACTCAACACATGTTTTGAAGCATCGTAGTGTACCTGTCTCGACTCACTCATGAACTGGTTGAGAGCACCCACTGCAAAAATAGACATATGGTTTAGTCTTAACTAGATACATCAATGATCCAATCAGATGTTGATACATGGTGGGATCTATAAAGTCTAAATCAAAAGTTGAATCTTTCAGCTTCTTCATATTAGAGTCCATTGGTGTGGCCATGGACTTATAATCCATCATTTCAAATCTCCTTAGGATGTCAATGGTGCACTTCCCTTGACTTAGAAAGATCTCATCATGTCTCTACCATACTTCTATTCCCAAGAAGTAGTGCATCAATCCAAGGTCCTTCATTTTGAACTCAGAGGCTAACTTTCTCTTACACCACTCAATGAGTTTCTCAGCTTCGGTAAGAAATAGGTCATCAACATAGAGTACCAGAATAAAGGGCTCACCATCCATAACCTTGTAGTAAATTTTTGGATCTGCATCACTCTTGATGAATCATAGACTCACCAAGTATCCATAAATACAAGCATAGCAGGCACGTGGTGTCTGCTTGAGTCCATATAAGGCCTTCTTCATCTTGCATTCATGGCAGTACTCCTTCCCATGGATCACAAAACCCTCTGGCTTCTCAATGTAGACCTCTTCCTCGGCCATGTCATTGAGGAAGGAAATTTTAACATCCATCTAATGCAACTTCCATCCCATAGCTGAAGCAATAGCAATAATTGTCCTAGTGGAAGTGTATTGAGAAACTGGAGCAAATGTCTCATCATAATAAACTCCCTCTTTATAAGAGAATCCTATGGCCATAAATCTAGCCTTGTGTTTTTGAACGCTACCATATGCTCCATGTTTGATTTTGTAAATCCACTTGGAATTCACTACTGAGTTCCCCTTGGGTCTCGACACAAATTCCCACTAATCATTCTTCATGATGGATTGATACTCTTCCATCGTGACATCCTTCTATACCTGTTGGTTGGAATCCTCTACATAGTTGGAGGGCTCTATGTCAATGACATGACGCATCAATGCTACATAGCTCGAGAATATTTGAGGTCTCTTGCTTTCTCAAAAAGTCCCACAGGGTGCTTCATGCCCCTCTGCATCCTGCAATGTATGATGAGCCCATGCAGGACTTTCTGTCCTACTACAACATCCATGGAAACATCAACTGGCTCTACTGGATCAATGGGATCGACTGTCTCAACTATCTTCCTATGAACTACTGATAGGGAGGGGGAGATGATGCCATCTCCTTTGGAGCCACCCACTCCTCACCATCAATATCCATGTTAGATCCTTTGGCTCTTTTGAAAGCTACCTCCTCTTTGAAGGAGACATCCCTGCTAACCTCAATTTGTCTCGATCCTAGGATGTAGATCCTGTAATCCCTCAAAGACTCACTATATCCCACAAATGTACACTTTCTACCTAAAGGTTCTATCTTTGTCCTCTTTTTCGTGGGCACATGAATATATATTGGGCAACCAAAAATCTGTAAGTGGCCAACCTATGGCTTCACACTTGTGAATGACTCTTTTGGAGTTATGTTCCTCAAGATATTATGAGAACTCCTATTCTATACATTCACTATGGTGCTGGAAGATTCTACCCATAAGAACATAGGAAGACCTTGATCGTGAATCATAGCTTTGGCTACCTCTATAATCGTGATGTTCTTCCTCTCTGCAACCCCATCCTGCTGGGGGTTGTAAGGAACAATGTACTCCCTCTTAATTAAGGCTTCCTCGCAAAAATCAATGAAATATGTAGAGGTGTATTCTCCTCCATTATCTTATCTTATAACCTTGATTGTCTTTCCCGAAAGGTTCTTAACTTGTGCTTTGAATTCCTTGAATATGGAGAGCACCTCTTCAGATTCCTTGGACTTAAGAAAACAAATCCAAGTCTTCCATGGGTAATCATCAATAAAGGTTACATAATAGTAGTATCCGCCCAATGATGCAACTATCATGGGTCCACACAAGTTTGAATGAACTAGATCCAATATCCCCTCGGGTCTGCTGCCACTGCTAAAAAAATAACCCTTAGAATTCTTTCCAAATGCACATCCTATGCAAATACTATCATGGTATGCACAAAGTACTAGAATTCCTTCCACCATCGTCCTCAATGATGGAAGAGATCTATAATGAAGGTGAGCAAGTATTTTGTTCCACATATCACTTGTGACTAGTAGAACCATGTACCGGTGCCTAAATTGGTTGTGTAGTCAACTTGTATAATCTCACTTCTTAGACATCAATCATGCAAGCTAAATCCATACTAGAGTTCTTGATCCATGCAAGAACCTTTCCATAAGAGAATGCAACTTTGCAACCTTTTTCCTCTAAGGATGATATATATAGAAGGTTCATTTTCATTCTAGGTACATACAACGCATTACTCAAATGCAACGTATCACCAGAATCTACCTAGAGGGAGGTATCCCTAGATCCCTTCATAGTATATCTAGCATCATCCCCAAGTACCACTCGAAGATGGGACTCTTTCTCTACCATATTAGTAAGGTTCTCTTTATAACCTGTCATATTTCTAGATGCACCACTATCTATCAACCAAATATCACTAGTGGTAGGAACTGTACCTGAGAGAGCACATATAAAGAAGAATTATGTTCGATCATAATTACTTGACTTCTTATGTGGAGAATATTCATCGACATCAACAATTGAGGCTTAGTGCTTTCTCTTATTTGATCCATGACACTTTCTGGCATAGTGGACAAATATTTTACATCTGAAGCACTGAATGTGTGAAAGATCCTTCTTCTTTTGTTTTGGAATAGGGCTTGATTTTCCATATTTGTCTTTCCCTTACCTTTTCGTTTCTTGGCATGAGCTACAAGGGCTTGACTCTCTTCATGTTGAGAGCCATGTAACCTGCCTTTGGATACAAGTCTAGCTTCTTCTTGTGTACAGTCTGCCCATAATTGATCAAACTTGGGCAATTTGGATCGCCCACTAATACTATAAATAAATGGTTCATAGGAGGAGGGTAAACCATTAAGAGTCATCATGACAAGTTCTATGTCTTCAATCATTTCTCCAATGGTACTTAGTTGGTATCTAAGCTTAGAAATCTTCATGAGGTAGGATGTAACTGAGTCTGATCTTGTCATCTTGATATTGGAGAGTTGTTGTTGTTGGGCTATAGGGCAGACCTGGGTTTTATACCTTTAACTTCACACCAACAAAAGACCCACAGAGTTGGCCCTTTCGGCAACAACCTGGAACAGGTTGCAGTCTCACCCGAAACAGCTATGGGGTGCCGCAGAACTAGGTTTCTGTAAGCAAAAGAGGGATATTACTGTACCTTTAGCTTTTAACAGATTATAATTAGAAATCACAGAGCTTAACATTCACTTATTTAGCTTCGCAGTTAGATAAACAAACAGTGCCTTGCGCAACCCTTTACTGGGAATTCACAGCGAAGTTATTATCTAGTAGTGATCTTTACTTATCAGATATATAGATATAAATGCATGAAAGAACACAACATAAACAACACACAGAACCATGACACAAGATATAACATGGTTCACCCCCAGTGTAGGGGTTACGTCCACAGAACTGTGTTTTATTCAACTTTCTACAAAAACCACAGTTCTAATCTACGCACTCAGCTGTAGATCCCTTCAGTCCTCAAAGCCGCGCACACAGCTGCAGGCCTCTACGCACATAGCTGCAGATTTTCTTATCACCCAAAAAACCCTCTGCGCACACAGCTGCAGAGGTCATCCACGCACACAGCTGGGACTTATCCTTTTCTTACAAAATTAACCTTAGCTTCGAATCAATTCCTTTTACATAAAAAGCCTAACCTCACTTATTTACAAGAGTGCCTATTTATACAGCGCACTTATTACAAAACCATGGACTTAAACCATGGGCACCCCGAACCCTAAACCCTGGAATTAAACCATGGGTTTATTACAAAATAAGGTTTTTGACTCAGCCCCGACACCCCTAAGACTATTTTGAGTCGTAACTTCGCAGAGTTACCCATCCTAAGGACCATTAGGGTGCGCGCCCCAACAGGCCCCTAAGACTCACCAGTGGCCCGTCTTGGGACACTCAGCTACTTTTTTGGTGGTAGAATCTTGTTGGTGAAGCTTGGTGTGCTGCTTGCTGAAGCCATATATGCGGTTGCTGGATGGTTGTTCCTTTCCTTCGTGAAATGCTGGTTAAGGCCTTCTGGATCTATCAGTGACCCCATCCTTCGATCCGCTTGTTGAACATTTGACCATCCACAACTTAGGGTCCCCAGAGTTGTGTCAAGGTGCATAAGACAAACAGTCACCATGGTTCTGTCAAACTAGGAGGATACATCTTGGGATGTTTCAGATTTTTGCTGTGAAGACCGGTGTTGTTCTTAGTGCGGCATAGAGCGCACTTCTGCCTTTATTCCGACCCCTTAGAGCGAACTTCTTCCTTTCTTTGTGCCTTGGTCGAGCATGGCTGCCCAGGTGGATTACTCAGAAGGTTTAGCAGACCTCTCTCCCTGGCCACTCGTAATAACTTCTGGACTTCACGGTCATTCGACATAGTGCTAACTGAAGAAACACAAAGACATGCACAATGCATGAGTCGCAGGCCGATGTAGCTTCTTATAGAATCCCGAAACAGAATCTGTCATCATAGTGTATTCATGACGCCGAATCTGATGAAGTGGCGAAAATCCTGTCCACACGGCGCCAGATTTTCCCAAGATCTCATTATTGCAGGCAGTGAGGGTAGTTCTCGTGCTGGCGCCACCAAGTTTAGTTTGTCCCATCCATCATGTTTTAAGCTGCGACACACTTTTAATCTCTGACACAACTACTAGCTTCAGCTTTGCCTTGACAAGAACGTTCGACACAATATTAAACTTCGAACTTTGATAGTCTTCCACACTTCGCAGTTTTGAGGACAGCTTCATTATAGTCTAGCACCCAATTTCAACTGTTCTTGGTACTTAGACTGTCCTTCCTGGGGTTACTTCGGATTAGAAGGTCCTGGCCTGTCCCTATACTTATTTAAACGACTGCCATTTACCATAGAGGGTAAAATTTCTCCATTCAACTTAGCTAACTGGACTACTCCTCCATCAGTAACTTTCTACACTATGTATGGTCCTTTCCAGTGTGTCTTAAACTTACCCAGGAATTTCATGAATTTGCTGTCATATAAGAGTACAAGATCACCCTGCTGGAACTGCTTCCTCTTGATATGTCTATCATGCCATGCTTTTTCTTGAGCTTTCTGCACTTGCTGTTGGAACCCTGCAATAAATCTGTCCTCTTCAAGTTCTAGTATATTTGTCAGCCTTTCTGTTATTATCGTTGGGTCATCCATCTCTGTGAAAGCAGATATTCTAAGGCTAGGAACAATGTATTCCATGGGAATGACTGCTTCTTGCCCATAAACCAACCTAAAAGGTGTATGGCCTGTTAATTTCTTACAGGTAGTCCTATAATCCCATAGTACTGCTGGAATTATAAGATCCCAGTCATTTCTGTTAATGTTGCAAACCTTTGTCAGAGCCTGTTCAAGGATCTTGTTAAAAGCTTCGACAGTCCCATTTGCTTGTGGATGATAGGCAGTACTTTTCTGATGATATACCCGAAATTCTTCAGTCAATACTTCAATCGTCTTATTTAGAAAATGTGAGCCCTGATCACTCATAAGGACTCTAGGACACCCAAATCTGGACAAGATGTTATCGAAGATGAACTTTGCAGCTGTAGTAGCGCTACAGTTCTTGACTGGTTGAGCTTCGGCCCATCGGGTGAGGTAATCAGTTGCTGTAATAATGTATCTTGCTCTTGACTTCTTCGCGGGGGGGTTGATAGGTCCAACAAAATCAATAGCCCATTTGTCAAAGGGTTGTAAAGTTACCTGCAGAACCAGAGGCATCTCATCCCTCCTGGATGGTTTGCCCGTCCTTTAACAGATGTCGCAGCTGTGGCAGTATTCTCTTGCATCCTTGTGAATTGTGGGCCAACACAATCCAGCTGTCAGAATCTTCTGTGCTGTATCTTTTCCTGCGTAATGACCTCCTGCTGCCCTAGAATGTGCCTCAGCCAAAATTAACGGCTTTTCATGATCTAGGACACATCTGCACAGTATTTCATCTGGTCCCATATTATATAATTGTCCTGCTATCAAGGTAAAGTTAGCTGCGCGAACCACCAGCTGCTTCTTCTGTTGTGTTGTCATCTCGGCGGGTGGAAAACCTGTAGACAAATACTGAACAATATCCTGAAAGTATTCATCAACCATCTGGATGGAAAACAACTGGGCATCAGGAAGACCCTCGTCCAAGCTGGTAGGTTCTTCTCCCGACTCAAGCCTCGACAAGTGGTCAGGTCCTAGATTCAATCTCCCTGGTTTGACTATGATCTCAAAGTCATATTCTTGAAACAGAATCAGCCATTTGCATATCCTTCCACCGAGCATAGGCTTGTTAACCAAATACTTCAAGGCAGAATGTCAGTAAACATCTTAAAATGAGATCCTAACAGATAATGTCGAAATTTCTGTAATGCATAAACCATAGCTAGACCTTCTTGTTCTATTGTAGTATAATTTTTCTCTGCTGTGGATAATTTCCTACTTGCAAAATAAATGGGGTGATCAATATTACCTTCACCTGACTGGGCTAATACTATACCCAGAGCAATGGAGGATGCATCAACATGCACATGAAATTCCTTATTCCAGTCAGGGAATACTAAGATGGGAGCAGTTACCATTTTTTCCTTCAAAATATCCAAGCTTGCTTGACACTCAGGTGTCCACTCGAACTTAATATCTTTCTTCAACTGCTTTTCCATCGGAGCAGTAATCTGAGCATACCCTTTAATAAATTTCCTGTAATATCTAGTATGACCAAGTGTAGTGCGAAGTTGTCTAACAGATGTTGGAGGTGGCAGGTTCACAATAATAGCTATCTTCGCCGGATCCATCATCAAGCCTTGTTTACATACAATGTGACCTAGAAGAATCCCAAAAGGTGCACAAAAGATACACTTTTTCAAGTTCAAGGAAATTTGGTGCTGTCTACATTTATTTAGCATAAGCCTTAAACTAGTTATATGGTATTTTAGTAGCCCAAAGATAGTCCAATCATCAAAGTAAACTTCTAAGAATTTATGTATATATTCCTTAAAGGCAGAGATGACTACTCTAGAAAATATAGCAGGTGCATTCTTCAATCCAAAGGGCATAACTGTATACTGAAAGGATCCCATTTCTGTAGCAAAGGTTGTCTTATGTCGATCCTCTGGAGCAATTCTGATCTGATGGTAACCTGAAAATCCATCAGTAAAAGAGTACACTTCTTAACCCCTGACATTGTTTAATACTTCATCTGTGAAAGGTGTGGGGAAAGGATCATGTAGGCAAGCATCATTCAACTTCCTTAGATCAACACAGATTCGTATTTCACCCTCAGTCTTCTTCTCTTGCACCACCATAGGACTGACCCACTCAGATTCCTCAACGGGCTCAATAATTCCTGCAGCAAGCATCTTATCCAGCTCCATCCTAACTTTTTCCTTGTACTTAGGGTTCAGCCTATAAGGACGCTGTTTCACAGGCTTCGCATCAGGTTTCAAGGGGATCTTTATGACTCCTATATCACCCAGGATACCTTTCATCTCTGAAAACTTTGTTGGAAATAGGTCCTGATATTCATGGAGAATTTGGGTCACTTTGCTTACCATTTCATTGTCCCAATAATCTCCAATGGTAGCATGCTTAGGCTGTTCTTCTAAGCCAATGTTTACGGTCCATGTCTTCAGGGGCTGTGTTACCTCAGGAACTTCGACTGCTGGTCCATGAACTTCGCAGTGGCCTTCTGACTCTGGAATATCAATGTTGCGCGGATTGTCATCCTCATCAATTGCGAGGTTATAACATTCGACTGCATTAGCTTCTTGTGCCTTCCAATCCAGTTGGTATTTTGCTATCTCTTGATCATCAAACACCTTAGTGTGGATCAACCGAATAGCTGCGTCTAGAGCAGGGCAAACCTCATTAGTATAAAATGTCAATACAAAACTATTAATAAGAGTATCCCAAATTACAGTACCCCGGCGAAGCTTGACTTCCGCATACCAATTCTTTGCAATAGGATCCAAGGTATGCACAAACCTATGTACCCACTCTGCATGAGGTACATGCTTCCAGGCTTCGTAACATTGCTCCAAATGCTTCTGAGGGTTAGTCTTACCATTAAATCTGTGCCGGGCATCTTGTGGTCGATCCATGAATCTCAGGCGAAGGGACTGTTGGCAAACTTCCCAACTATGAATGTATTGTTTGTGACCATTCCACCATCTGGCTGCTGTGGCTCTGAATGCTGAGTCCAAAATCTCCATTTTCTGTGAGTTTGGTATCTGGGCTGAGAATTGCTCAATAAACACTTCTGGGTCTGTCAAACCATCAAAAACAGGTAAGGGTCTTGTCTGCGAGCCAAGCCATCTAAGAGACTTGGTAATTCTTGCACAACGGTGGCCATGTAACTCGTACAATCTGGTCTGCCAATTCTCTAGACCATCATCTGAATCCATCATACAGGAGCTGTCACACTGCCAATCCATAAAACCTTCGGCATTAGGATCAACATAATCTTCTTCCTTCGCTGTAATATTGTAGATATGGTCCAACACATCCTAATCTTCATCTTGAAGGGGTTCTGTGTACCTTTCTCCTTGGGAGGGATCCAATGGGACTATGACTCTCAAATATTTCCCTTCGAAAGTCATCTGTCTCTTCTTAAGGTTAATAACTGCAGCATTTTCCATTGCCCACTCAATACCTAACAAGGCTGGATAGGGATTGCTGTCGTCAATGATCTCAATAACTTCGAAGTCTACTACAGTACAGACGCCATCAATATCTACTGGGACATTAGGAAATCGTCCTAGGGGCACAATCTTCTGCGGATTGGCTAATCTCAACTGTATAGGGGACCAATCAAGGGTAGGTTTGCCCATTTGTTCCCAGGTTTGCTTGGTTAGGACATTGACTTCTGACCCTAATTCCAAGATCACATCAGTCATCTCATATTCTCCTATCTGAGCGTTCAACCTTATTTCCCTACCAGTTCTTCTGACTCTATGAACAGCTTTTGCCTGACCAGAACCTTGTTGAGGTTCGTAGGAAGCAATAACTTTCTGCAACTCACTTAAAGCATTCTGATTTCTTAAAATTTTTAGACAACTCTGTAAAAAGGAGGACAGTGTACTTACTTTATCCGTCGGAGCTTCGTGCAGCTGCGACTGTTGCTGATGTGGCTGCACAGGTGCTACTGCTGGGCTAGAATCCACAAAATCTTTCTTGGTTTCCATGAATGTCTCCTTTTCTCTTTCAATATCAAAGGCGGGGAATTTCACGGGGGCCTTACAAACCCAAGCCTTGTCAGGTTGTTTGTCGGCAGGCTGTATATGCATCGTAGCTCCACTTCGGGTAACAACATTAATGGCTGGGCCAGGTCTTTGCTCGACGAAAACCATCTGAAGATTCTGAGTATGGGCACTGTTTCTTTCCTGAATCTTAGCTACCAACTGCGGGCACTGCTCGATCACATGATCTATTGCTCGGCAAAACCGACATGTTGTAGTTGGGTTCCGACAGTCGCGAGCCAGATGTTCGGCCTGGTTGCAGTTGTAACACACCACCTGACCACGACCTCTGCCAGCCATGCCACCACGACCATGGCCTCCAAAACCCCCTCTAACTGATGCACCACCATGGTAGCCATAGCCATCATTACTCTGTCCTTCATTTTGTACCCGATAGGCATCGTAGGTGCGTTCTCTCATGAGGTCATAACTGCGACACTCATCTTCATTATGTCCTACGGACTTACAGAATTTGTAGTAAGGGTTCTTGGTTACTTGTCCATACCTTTGTAGCAGATAGTAGTCTTCAGGTTGATGCTGCCCTGTTGTTCTGCAAATATCGCAATAAAGAACTTGCGAGGTAAATGAGTTTGGCGTACCAGTATTCAGGTAATTTCTTACCACATGAAACTGTTCCTTGCAATGACCTTCGGTGCGACATTATGTACACCAAACCTCTTCGCGACCGGTCTTTCCTTGTTTCATATCCCGAAGCTCCAGAGCCATCGCTTCCAACTATGCTTGAATTTGAGCAATACCAGAATTGTCTATGACAGGGGCGGTTTCAAGCTTCATCGCAATTTCCAGAGCCTCCTGCTGGTCAGCAACCTTCTGTTGCATGAGTGGAGTTCTGATATGCGGTAGCAACGCTGCAATAAACCATTCCTTGTGCTGCGCAGGTCCAATGGGGAAACTAACTTGGTCTAGCATAACTTTGAATCTTTGATCAAAGTCCCACACTGATTCTCCATGCCTCTGCTGAATCTCTTTCAATTCAGTGATACACTGTGACTCGAATTTTGGCTTCTTAAATTCCTTCATCATTGCTGCTTTTATGTTAGCCAATGCATGGTTCTGAGTGCTGGAGAACTTCATTAACCAGGTCAGAGCACGGTCTCTGAAAGAAGTAACCAGCTGCTCTCTTTTTGTATCTTGATCCATAATGGACTTAGCAGTCCACACTGCTTCACATAAAAACCAAAAATGTTCTGGATCCTCTGATCCAGTTCCTTTGAAAATAGGGAGCTTAATGTCGTCATGCATATGGGCCATCGCAGGTCTAGGGGGGGAGGGAGGGGGACTGGGAGTAGGCGGGGGGGGGGGGGGGGGGGGGGGGGGGGGCGGGGGGGGGGGGGGGGGGGGGGGGACTTACTGGGGTAGACTGACTTGCGACAGGAATACTCGGGCTAGGGTGACTTTCAGACTGCGACAGGTTCTCAGGGATAATAGGTCTTCGTTGCGGGGTTACCGGAGGGTTTCCAACAGAAGGGGTTTCTTCGGGTTCTTAATCTGTGGGAGTTACATGGGGATACTCGGTATGCTGACCCTGGGAATAGGATCCAAAATCTGTCTTGTAGCTTTTGCCACTTCGCAGCAAACCACTTTACTCGTCGAAGGTATTTTCACTTACAACCATAGGTTAGTAATACTAAATCTAACAGTCTGATTCAATTAGCAATATACCTTTTTTAGCCAATAGCGTTTTAATTCGCAAACTAAATGAATTCAAAAACTTACCCCTTGGTCCTTTGAAAAACTGCCGCTCGGCTTCACTAAAGGAGGTACTCGTGTCGATGGAGAACTCCATCACAAATGTTTCAAGTGTTCGCGTTGTCCAGAAATCAACAGCGCGGGATATCTCGTTATTCACCCTTTTTAGTATATTAATTCTTGCGAGGGTCCAAGCAGGAAACTGACGTGCTTGGAAGTTTTTCCTTCGCTCTACTAACCTGGATAACCACTGGTGCAACTCTATGTGGATACTACCAAAGAAAATTTCATAAATGTCACAAAAAACATACCTTTGTAAAAAGTCGTTTTCACTACGACACGGATCTTTGTTCTCTTGTTCAGCAAATTTCAGATAAGTCTCATCAAGCCAATCACCGATTTCCTTCACAGAGGGCCTCCAGAACATAGCCCTCGAGGTACGACATAAACCCCTCTTGAGCAGATACTGAGTTCAACCGTCAACAGAACCAATTTGTTGGGCTATAGGGTAGACCTAGGTTTTAAACCTTTAACTTCGCACCAACAAAAGACCCACAGAGTTGGCCCTTTCGGAAACAACCCGCGAACAAGTTGCAGTCTCACACGAAACAACTATGGGGTGCTGCAGAACCAGGTTTCTACAAGCAAAAGAGGGATATTATTGTACCTTTAGCTTTTAACAGATTATAATTAGAAATCACAGAGCTTAACATTCACTTATTTAGCTTCATAGTTAGATAAACAAACAGTTCCTTGCGCAACCCTTTACTGGGAATTCACAGTGAAGTTATTATCTAGTAGTGATCTTTACTTATTAGATATATAGATATAAATGCATGAAAGAACACAACACAAACAACACACAGAACCATGACACAAGATATAACGTGGTTCACCCCCAGTGTAGGAGTTACGTCCACAGAATTGTGTTTTATTCAACTTTTTACAAAAACCACAGTTCTGATCTGCGCACTCAGCTGCAGATCCCTTTAGTCCTCAAAGCTGCGCACACAGCTGCAGGCCTCTGCGCACACAGCTGCAGATTTCCTTATCACCCAAAAAACCCTCTGCGCACACAGTTGCAGAGGTCGTCCACGCACACAGCTGGGACTTATCCTTTTCTTACAAAATTAACCTTACCTTTGCATCAATTCCTTTTACATAAAAAGCCTAACCTCACTTATTTACAAGAGTGCCTATTTATACAGCGCACTTATTACAAAACCATGGACTTAAACCATGGGCACCCCGAACCCTAAACCCTGGAATTAAACCGTGGGTTTATTACAAAATAAGGTTTTTGACTCAGCCCCGACACCCCTAAGACTATTTTGAGTCGTAACTCCGCTTACAAACTCTCGTAACTCTGCGGAGTTACCCATCCTAAGGACCATTAGGGTGCGCGCCCCAACAGTTGTCTTAAGGAAAGAGCTCGGTTGATGTTTCTATTTTCAGACAAATTCTTCAAGACACCAAACATCTTCATGGTTTTCTTATTCTAAGAAATATGAGGTACCAAGTGGTATTTTAATAAATCTATCAGGATTCTTCTTGCCTTAGCATCATTCTTCCTCCATTGACTCTTCTCTATCACCTCTTTTGGTTCTAGTACCTTCTCATTAAGAAACACCAGGAGATCGCTTTCTTCCAAGACAATGAAAACCCTAGGCTTACAAGAGTTGAAGTTGGAAGCCCCATCAAGTCTATCTTCAACCTTCATATTGAAAATCTTCACTGCAACTGGTCCATAAACCCTAACAGGAGCTAGGTCAAAATTGAAATCTGGATTCTTTCAAATATCATTCCACAAAAAAATACATCCTCTAAAGGTGAGTTGGATAATGTCAATATTGAGCCCAATCATTGGACAAAATGGCTTGAACTAAGAAACCCTAGATCTTGATATTCGACAGAATTTGGTCAAAAATTAAAAGTTCACAAATATGGATTTTTCCTCCACAAAAGGTGCACCCTCCTAGGGCGAATTTCCCAATTCTCTCTTTAAGACAAACTATGGAGGGAAGACTTCATAATATGAAGCGCTAGTTTTCAGCAATGGTCTCTTTTAGCACCACTACGATACCATGTTAGTTTTTATAGATAGCAATATAAACCCAATATTACTTGCAACATAATATAAAGTAGGATCTCTAAAATAATAACCAAGCACAGAAACAATAGACCCAAATATTTGAAATAGGAAAGTGTTGACACAGATCTATCGAAAAGGGTTCACACTCTGTCGACACCCCTAACTCAATGATCTCCCTGAGCACCGACCCATATAGGTTTTACCTTGTCCAGCAAAACCTGCAAAGAAGATGAAGTCTCACCCGAGATGTTCGAGGGAGAACTATTGGAACAACATTTCCGCAGTAAGAAGAAGGGTTTGTGCATCTACTATTCAACTATCGCAACATTACTCAAAGATCCAAACATGGGTTTCATTATTACTTATCCATATCATAAGCCATCTGGATCGCATTAGAACATTAGATCGCAACTTATGTTTACTTGTGAACAAATCAATTAGCATAAAACCATGTAGAACGTAGAGACAAGTTTTACCATGTCTAGCAACACCTACAAAGCAGATGAAGTTTCACCCGAGATGTTCGAGGGAGAGTTGTCAGAACCACGTTTCCATAGTAAGAAGGAGGGTTTGTGCATCTACTGTTGAACTATCACAACATTACTCATATATCCAAACATGGGTTTCATTATTACCTAGTCATATCATAAACCATATGGATTGTATAAGAACATTAGGTCGCAACATTATGTTTACTTATGAACAGATCAATTAGCATAAAACCATGCAGAATGCAGAGACATCGCATCATTCAAAAGTAATAGACATGCTGCAACATTGATTCATTCAGATCGCATCATTTAACAGAAAAAGAACAAAGTCATAAGACAAAGTGTTTTCATCAACATCCACTCATGTCATATTACCATTCACATCAAAACAGGTTCCCAGAAATCATCCTCACAGTAGGGACAAAGAACAAAACATGGATCGATCTTCCGCAAAGGTCAAGAAGATCACACATATAACCATCCATACATTGATTAAATCCTTCATTTCTTCATTTCCTACTACATTCTTCTTCTATATATAGGCTTGCACCTTTTACAAGATGGTCCACTTTAACCAACTCTCTTAACTAATTCGAATAAAAAACTACAAAAGTATGACAAAAAACTACAAAATCATGACCAAGCCGACTCTTTGTCGAATTTTTTGCCTTGTGCACCATCCTTGGTATTGCACATTATCCTTGTTCTTGCACATCATCCTCAAAATTGCGCATCTTGCTTCATCAAAACCTCCTGCCAACATTCTTCGAATTCCTTCCTGGCTGCGTTGTTGCAAAATTTTTTGTAAATGCTAGAAAATGTCTTTGTACTAATTATGCTTGTATCTTCATATTAGTAAAAATATTTTGAACCAAAGCTATGTAATGTTCTGTCTCCTTCTGGATTCCTCCTCTACGATATTTCTTGCGGCCAGAAGTAACGCACTCTTCGAGGTAGTATCAACCTCTTCATTAAGCTCCTGATAAACATGTGTGAAGGATATAAATAAAAACCTTCCTATTTGTCTTTTGATTTCTGAAAGAAAATGTTTAAGATGGGGAGCTCTTATCTATATCTGGTTATTTTCTCATTCAATGACCATTTTTGAATCACCGAAGATTTGTAGATGGAGGATGTTTTGAGTTAGAGCTACATTAAGGACTTCCCATAAAGTTGATAGTTATGCCTTATTATTGGTGCAGTGTCCCACACCATATTCAATTAAAACTCTCTCCTCTTATTTAATGTAAAGGACTGCTCCAGATCCCTCTCAGGGGTGGGTGCACTAGGATTTCTCTGTTGAATAAATCCCAAGGGATTATTTTATCAATGCTTGGGTTCTTTAGAATTCGAGTCCTTTTCTTCTTATCCTGTGTTTTATACTCCCTTGACCACAACACAATCATTGCATTGGTTATCCCAGTCATATTTTTTGGTTATGAAATGTGGCTATATTTCTTGCCCACCAAACACCATAAATAAACATAGCAGGGTAGGCATCGAAGTTTCATACCATGAGATTTTTCCACTAGCTTCTACAACAGTTAGACAAAGAGGTATCCAAAGGAATGTTTAGTCTGCGTAGTTCTTTTGTATCCACGTTCCAAATAGTCCCTAAATAAGTGCAAGAAGAAAATAAGTGGCTTGTAGCTTCATTGTTTGATTGACACAACACACACCAACTTAGGGCCTTCCCATCCTCATTGTAGAATTTCATGTATAACTTATTTGAGTTTGTTACATCCTCCTTTGGGTTGGAAGGGATTGAGGAAGCTTATATTTCTGGCATGACTTTCTTGGTAGATGTACCCAAGGGAGTGATGGTACCTGTATTTGGGATCTCTCTTCTTCTGAAAGTACAATTAATGTAGAATTAATGACAGGAGAGGTTTCAAAAGAGATGTTTTTCTTACCGTGAAAATAGGTTGATGCATTGTTCACCAACTTGTAGCATGGTTCATAGATGTTGCTGATGAGATCCTCTGTGGCAGGCGTTCTGTCTTTTTTTTTTTTTATTTCCTCCGTTCGCCACCTTTTGTTTATCTCCTGAAGTATTATATACCTACATTTTTCTTTGGGTCTGCACAATCAAAGCAGAAAGAGGGAAGTCTCGAATTATATGTCCTACCTATCTGCACCTGAAACATTTGAATGGGATTTTCCAGTAATCCAATTTTTTATTCCATATACTTCCACTCAAGTCTAGTTTGATTTATTCATATAACCCATCTCAGAGATCTAGCTCAACTAGAATTTTTGCACATCGTCTATCAACCTTTTTATCCCATTTTTTGTCTAGGGAGATGAATTTTCCAAGCTTGTTTCTGATTTCCTTCAAAATTTGTTCTTGCAAAAAAATCTTGGGAATTCTTGGCATAATGACCCACACCTGTTGAAAATTATGTGGCTCTATCCTGGCGTCAAATTCGACCTGCCACCTTTTTAGAATTAGACCCGAGGGACCCCATCTCCAATTGTGATCCATAATTATCTGTTTATCTAGCTCAGAGTGTACTCTAAATAATATCCAACCCCGCAACATGGTATGAAAGGAAGGTCTTTGATCCAGGATTGTTCTCTTAGGATTTATAATCCTTCCTTGTCCAAACTGCCTATTAGATTATATTTGCCTAACTTAGGAGTCATTTAGTTATTATTGGGTCCACTAGCACCATTGGGTCCACTTGGCCTAATGGGGACACATGTACCAGTCACTAGAGTGCAGGGAATACTGATAGAGGCTAACTAGAATTGAATTCACCTTCATGCATAAGTTTAGGTGTCTCCTAGACCAATCCCTACAATTTAGGATCTGCTGGGAGTGCCATCACCAACCTCCTTCACTTGTTTGCAGTTGGTAACTAGTTAAGCTTAGTTATTCTTCAATTACATTCAGTTAGATCTCCTCTAGTTCAGTTAGCGCCAGTTATGCATGGATGCATGTGGGAAGGCGATAGTTCTCACCTACTTCTCATCTAGCACTGCAGTTAGATTGGTTTGATTGATTGTAATTGATTGAGAGACTGGATTAAACATCTCGAGTTAGTCAGTTGAACTCTACTAGTGATTTAGACACTTCTAGTTATCCATGCAGGCAGATTGAGTTGGTAGAATCGAATTCATCTCTCATGATTCAAATTCTCCTTTATGTACTACCATTGTATACTACTGGGATGTAATGAAGTTTATACTGCAATTATACTGAGCAATACTTGTATGTTTCCTATGAGATTTGTTTTGTTCAATGTGTATTATTCATTCCTTTACACTGCATAAGAATTAAGAATATGATTGCACTCATTTCCTGAATATCTAATGGTACAATAATTCTAATATGGTATCAGAGCCTCCTCAGGCAAGCTTCAAGTCTGTCTACTCTCCATTATACATTAGAAGCAGCCGGGTTTCCACATAATTCCTGCAAAGAGTGCCTTCCTTCCTATGAATTCATTTAGAGTGACAGTGAGTGCGTGACAGACCTGGAAAAAGTGTACATGTCAAAAGGGAAGGCTTGATTCTGAAATATTGCGAATTATTTTTGGTTTTGCAGTGATATTTTGTAGGTTCAACTTCATATGGATTCGATATTATCAGTTTCTCTTCTTACTCCATCCACAAGATATTCATAATGGAAATTGAAGATGATTTCATATCTAAAGAGAAAAGGTCTCTATGAGGTATCTATTGGACTTGGTAAAGAGTCTTATGAAGATGAGAATAGCTGGCTAAATGACAGTGATAGAGATTTTGGAAGAATATGTCTGGCCTTTTCTCCAAGCTTGCGCTACCTTATTGATTTCACTGAATACCGAAAGGATCTCTAGATAGAATTGGATAGAAACTTTGGCAATCACAATGAGGATCATTATAGCACTTTGGAGAGAACACCCAGCACCACAAGAGTTATTTATTCAAAAGTATCAGCCTCTATTCTCTCTGATGAAGTTGATCAATATGAAAAAGAAGCATAATTTTCCACGGTCAATTCGAATTGAAGAAAGTATCCTTGGAGTGACTCTTTATCCTGCTATTACAGAAGTGGAAGAGATATCTGATATCTCATATTCTCAAATTGATGATCCAGAAGAAGAAATTTGAATCTCTATTATTGAATAAAAATCTCCTTCCATTCTATGCAAAAATTCTCCAGTGATTCTTCTATTTTGAATTCTGTGCATAGTTTACCGGTGATTGTTTCAGAAAATAAAGAGGAATTTGATTTCTATATGTTTCTAGTGTGCAGAAAAGTAATACTTTGGATATTTTGGAAATAATATCATATTTGAGGAGTGATCCATTCACTCTCTTTTATCTTGAGCTTCCAACAAATTCCTACATGATTGCATGCACCAATATTCAAAATTTTGTTGAAAAATGAGAAGATTGCGCATCTACCATTTCGGTGGGGCACTTGGAACCATTGTTACACACACTTGGATCTGATATGAACTTATTTGTATATGATATGATATTATTTGGTACATGTTTTAAGTTTCAAGAGCTTTCAGTAATGCTTGTAGCTACTTTCATCAATTTTGGTGTGAAAAATCAAGTACCGCAAGTCTCCTTCAAACTTGCTACTGGGGATTTGATATCATTCCACACTCTTGGATCTGATATGAACTTATTTGGATCTGATATGATATTATTTGGTTCAAGTTTTAAGTTTCAATATCCTTCAGTCATGTTTGTAGCTGGTATCATCAATTTTGGTGTGACAAATCAAGTACCGCAAGCTCCTTCAAACCTGTTGTTGGGGATTCGATGTTAGTTTTCTCTTATCAGTTTGCTGATATTATATTTTTTGAATAATTGGTTATTTATGAAGCTATATCAGATTATGTATCTCAAGCATTTGCTCTCCACATTTCTAGGGTTTCTCTACCTATCTATTTGATCACGTGCTCATCTCCTCACATAACTAGTAAAGGTGGAGACATTTTGCATTCTCCTGGACACGTGCTCCTAACACTTGGGGATGATTTTACCTCACATGGTTTTATTTTAAAGGATTCAATATATCAGTTTCTTGGGTGTTCCTCACATGGCTTGAATTCTCAAGCACTTTTGCTATCTTATCAGTTGATTTCAGTTGCTCTACATGGGTCCAGTTTTCATCTAGCAGGTGTCTATATTTCTGATTCAGTTGAGCATATTATTCTTATTCTAAAGAGGAATATTCCTCTAGACATAATAATTTATTTTGGATTCATAGGTTCACATGCACAAATTTAGGATGCTGTTGCACAAAAGAACCATAATACTGCTTTGTTGCTACAAATTGCAGCAAAAGATTTTGCAAGTTTTTTAACTTGTTTTTCATGATTCCTGATTATTTTGAGGGGGTTTTTTTCCCATGAGGTTTTCTCCTATTTACTCAGTTTATCAAGCAACATTTTTTTATCTTTTAAATTGTATATGGGTGAATTTTGGCCTTGTTTCCAGGGCCCACAGTTGTCCAAGTTAGGATTCATGGGGGGTTGTTAGGATTTATAATCCTCCCTTGTCCAAATGGTCTATTAGATTATATTTGCCTAACTTAGGAGTCATTTAGTTATTATTGGGTCCACTTGGCCCAATGGGGCCACATGTACCAGTCACTAGAGTGTGGGGAACACTGGTAGAGGTTAACTGGAACTGATTGCACCTTCATGCATCAGCTTAGGCACCTCCTAGACCAATCCCTACAATTTAGGATCCATTGGGAGTGCCGACACCAACCTAATTCAGTTGTTGGTAGTTGGTAACTAGTTAAGCTTAGTTATTCTTCAGTTAGATCTCCTCTAGTTTAGTTAGAATTAGTTATGCATGGCTACATGTGGGAAGGCACCAGTTCTCACCTACTTCTCACCTACCACTGCAGTTAGACTGGTTTGATTGATTGTAACTAATTGAGAGACTGTATTAGACGTATGGAGTTAGCCAATTGAACTCCGATAGTGATTTAGACACTTCTAGTTAGCCATGCAGTTAGCTTGAGTTGGTAGATTCGAATTCATCTTTCATGATTCAAATTCTCCTTTATGTATTACCATTGCATACTGCTGGGATGTAATGAAGTTTATACTGTAATTATTCTAAGCAATACTTGTTTGTTTCCTATGATTTGTTTGGTTTAGTGTGTATTATTCATTCCTTTACACTACATAATACTTAAGAATCTGTTTTCACTCATTGCCTGAAGATGTAATGGCACAATAATTCTAATATGGTTCCTAGTTATGCTCCATCCAACTTCATAATTAGGTTTCCTCGATCATTTTTCCGCAAAACCTTCCGACCAGTGTTGTTGCAAGGCATTCTGGTACTTCTTCAATACTAATATCTATGTCAACCACAAATACTGTCGGGTCCTTTTTTGGTCTATAACCTTTGCGAAGTCCTGGTTTAGATTCAGGGGTATTCTTCGATGTACCATATCCATCATGGTTTGGCTAGGGGGTTAGATGGGAGCTATCATGCATAGCCATCTTTTCTGCGTTTGTACCCTTCAAATATTTTCAACACTTAATCTCATCATCCGTAACAAAGATGGATCTTTTAGGTGAGGGACTTTCATAGTATACCTCATCTAGATCCATCTTGTGTCACAATCATTCACCCTGTCACACGAGCTAAGAAAATACTGAGGCTTAGACGAGATAATTGCTAGGTCGTGAATCCTGGTGCTATCCAAAGAAAGAAAAAAATTAAAGATATCAAGTTGTTATATTATGCATTCATGTTTTTCCAAATAATCCATTCATTTTATATAATTATAATTGACAATATTGTTAATCCATCGATTATTTATGTAGGTATTCAAACAAAGGGAAAATATGCATGTCTAGTCACGTGGTCCTAATATCAAATCTCGTCGTTCAAAAAGCATACGAAAGGAGGTGTTTGATGAGTATAGGAACTTCCTCTCTAAGAATCATAGGTATCGAACTATCAATAAACATCTATTCAATAGGAAGAAAGAGACTGCATTAAAACTGAAGAGAATAACACCTCACCTATGGAAGTTGCAATATAATAGAAATCGTCAAGGTACGTACATATCAAATTGTCTTATATCTATCATCATATATGAAATGATTTTAATTTAATTTTATTGTGTGTTGTTTACTGTAATTGACATTGATTTCTGTAAAATAATTATAAATCGTGATTTATGATGGCTGTCGTGATCATGAAGGAATTAATGGTCTTCCACGAGGAATGAAAAGTTATCGTAAACAATTCAGTAGGTTGTCATACTATGAGCACCTAGAAATTGCTCATCTATTTGAGACAATGCATATTGGAAAGAATGTGTCTGAAACATTATGGCGAATATTGGATCTAAGGAGTGACAAAGAAAAAATTGTAAAAATTTGCAATGACATTAAGATATCCAATCATGCAATGAAAGTTATTCAATTACATAGCAATGGGTACCAAATTAATCTAAAATAACTTCCATGGTTGTTAACGAAGTAGCAAAGAAATTTTATATAACAAGTCATACAAAAATTAAATTTCCCATTGGATTTTGTTCAAACATGGATGATATTATAACCAAGAAAGGTGATTTTGCAGGGGTGAAAACACATGATTGGCATGTCTTCATCAAGATATATATATATATATATATATATATATATATATATATTCTCGTGCATATATGATGTTGGTATTTTTTTGTCTACTTTTTGAAAAAAATAATGAAACAAAATTTTATATTGTTACAATATGTTCTACCTCTATCTCTCTTGAACAACTTCGAAAAAAATGTCAAGAAAGTTATATATGATCTTGGAAAATACATGAGGTAAGTGGTGATATATTCCATGCATAAAGTGTTTGTTTGATTCATGGTAGAACTTATATTTTATATTTAGTTTTTTATAAATGTTCTATAAAATAATGTTTTTTTGGTTAAATTTCATGATTTGTTTGCATCACTTGTAGATGGTCGTCATCTAAATAAATCCATAAAGAAGACATAAAGTATCGGAGGAGAGAAATTCCACTTCTAATGTGTGAAATTCAGAAGCATCTACCTTCGACATTTTTCAATGCACAAGAACACCACCTCATACGCCAAGTTGAGGAGATTAAATTGTGTGGACCAATACACTCAAGGTCCATGTGGATGGTTGAGGGGCATTTGAAATTTTTGAAGGGATTGGTTAGACAATGAGCACATCCATAGGGTTCTATAATGGAGGGATATATGGTATACTAGAACATGATGTATATTAGTGAATACCTTCCTATATTAGCATCAAATCTCAATTTAGGTCGCATTTGTGATCTAGACTCCAATAACAATTTTGAAGGTGAGTATCTCTTTGGGAGAGGTAGATCGAGGAAGGTGAAAGGTAATTATTAGCTAGTGGATATTTGAATAAGAGTACATTTGATTGTTGTTTTTAATGTATATATCATACTTATTTCATTTTTAATATTCAATATGCATCAATTAAAAGTGTATACCTGCATGTTAAGTGAATATACATTTGTACTTAATTGTAATTTTACTTTCATGAAGCAATTGGTCGTGAGTGGGATGCGTTTCATTTATATGTAGCAAACAATCTTTATTGAATGAAGGTATAGATTGAACGATGCGAACAATCTGGTCATGGAATATCATGGGAAGGTGTGGATTCATTGGTTAAAGCAACACATCGTAATGGAGATACCAATCTTACAGAATGTAAATCAATTTAGCATATGGTTTAAAAGATAAGAAGACAAGCATAATAATTAGCTATACTATTAATTTTTTTTTCAAATATATTAATGTACACGTTCATTTCATTCCCTGAATAGCATAAACATGCACTTAATCATGATCAATTTAGGATGTAACATTTATGTGTATGGCTTGTTGCAAGTAAAACACCATAAGACTATGTGGTGGAATGGTCATAAATTTTGCATCAGAAAATTGGATGAAATGAAGAAAAATTCTGATTGTGGGATAACTACAGTCTTTGAGGTGACCAATGTTTCCTCTAGAAGTGACAGATTTCTAGAACTCTTAGAAAATCGATACTATGGGTATTTGGAAGATATTATTCAGTGTGATTTTAACTCCTTCAATTTAGTTATGTTCGTTGTCAAATGGTATAGGTTACAATTGAATCAATGTGATCCCGATAGAACTATTATTTAACATGATAATGGATTTACCATGGTTAATACAAGGTTGTTTGAGCCAGGAACGAAATCCTATGTTATTCCAAGCAAATGTGAACATGTATTTTAATCTGAGGTTACAGGTAGAGGGGATTGGTCATTTTCCATGAGACACGGTCTAAGGGGAAGGACGGTAAGTTTAATGTGCAGGAAGATAATGAAGAGGGTCTTGAAGAAGAAGATGATGTTGAGGATGATCAACATGAATTAGAGCATCTTGTTCTAGAGGAAAATGATGAAGATGATGAAGATGGTGATGTAGCAGACAATGTCCATGAAGATGATATCAACAATGACATGATGATCGAAAATGACAGCAATGACGATGATGGTATGGCCAATCCTTACAATGTTGAATCTGGATTGGATGATATAGATGATGACTTGGATGAAGAAGATGATGAAGTCCATTGAATTATATGAGGTATTCCTTAATGTATATGCTATACTCTATATATTGTTGGTCACTTTAATTGCTCAACTAATTCACAAACAAAGTGCTCAATATAAATTGTCAACCCATGGAAGACTGGTTATTTCAAATCCAACTACATAAGATATATGCATGAACACACAATAACCGATAAACATAAACCACCCTATTCATTCAGAATAAAACATTGCAATCTGAAACTGTATTCTGCCACTGATCAATCAAATCCTTAATGCTAATTCAATCATCAAGAATAAAGAGACTCACCAACGTTCAAATCACAACAATCCTTGAAATAATTAACTATTTTACTTTTGCAAGAAGTTAAATCCAAATACTATTGTAAGGAAAGCTGTTTGGAATTAAAACACTCTGAAATGTCCTCTCATTCATTGAAATTCACTCATCATTAATAATCTCAGCAATAAAGGAAATTTAACATTAACTAAATTCAGTGACATAATATATTGGTAACACAACCCTTCTATACTTCTTAAAAAAGAATTACAATGTGGTACCTTGGCATAATGAAAGAGATGAACACATCCACATCAAGAGAAGTGATGAGACTGGAAAAATTGCCAGTGTTTTGGCCAAAAGAGAGGGACTGGCAAAGTTTCAACAAAGATGCTAACAGAGTTTCAGTAAAGGAACTTATGAGATTTCAACAAAAAGTGGAGATCTTAGCGGAGTTTTAGCAAAGGATATGGTGAAGTTTCGACAAGGAATATGGTAGAGTTTCAACAAATATATTTCTTCAGAAAGTATTATGGCAGAGTTTGGACAAGGAAGCAGAGAAATTAGCAGAGTTTCAGAAAAGGATATGGTAGAGTTTTGACAAGGAATATGGTAGAGTTTCGACAAATATATGGCACAACTTCGAAAAGGATTATGGCAGAGTTTCGATAAGAAAGCAGAGAAATTAGTGGAGTTTCGGCAAGGAAGCATAGAACTTAATTAAGTTTTGACAAAGGATATGGCGGAGTTTCAACAAGGAATATGGTAGAGTTTCGGCAAAGATATGGCGTAGCTTTGGTAAGGATTATGGTGGAGTTTCGGAAATGAAGCCGATAACTTAGCGGAGTTTAGACAAAGGATATGGTGGAGTTTTGGCAAGGAATGTGGTAGAGTTTCGATAAATATATGGCGCAAATTCATCAAGGATTATGGCAGAGTTTCGGTAAGGAAGCAGATAACTTAGCGGAGTTTTGACAAAGGATATGGCAGAGTTTCGACAAGTAATATGGTAGAGTTTTGGCAAATATATGGCATAGATTTGGAAAGGATTATGGTGGAGTTTTAGAACGGAAGAATATAACTTAGTGGAGTTTCAACAAAGGATATGGTGAAGTTTCAACAAGGAATATGGCAAAGTTTTAGAAAAGATATGGCGCAGCTTCAACAAGGATTATGGCAGAGTTTCAGTAGGGAAGAAGAGAACTTAGCGGAGTTTCAGAAAAGGATATGGTGGATTTTCGGCAAGGAATGTAGTATATTTTCAGCAAGGAATGTGGTAGATTTTCGGCAAAGATATGGCACAAGTTCGTTAAGGATTATGATATAGTTTCAGCAAGGAAGAAGATAACTTAGCATAATTTCGGAAAAGGATTGGCGGATTTTTGGAAAGGAATATGGCAGAGTTTCGGCAAATATATGGTGCAACTTCAATAAGGATTATGGTAGAGTTTTGAAAATGAAGCATATAACTTTGCGGATTTCAGCAAAGGATATGGCGGAGTTTCAACAAGGAATATGATAGAGTTTCGGCAAAGATATGGTCCATCTTTGACAATGATTATCGTGGAGTTTCGGTAAGGAAGAATATAACTTAGAAGAGTTTCGACAGAGGATATGGCAGAGTTTTGGTAAGGAATATGGAAGAGTTTTGACAAAGATATGGTGCAACTTCAGCAAGTATTATGGAGGGGTTTTGTCAAGGAAGTAGAGAACTTGGTGGTGTTTCTCCAAAGGATATGGCGGTGTTTCAGTAAGGAATATGACAGAGTTTCAGCAAATATATGACACAACTTTGACAAGGATTATGGGGGAGTTTCGGTGAGGAAGCATATAACTTAGCGGAGTTTCGGAAAAGGATATGGTGTATTTTTGGAAAGGAATATGTCATAGTTTCAACAAAGATATGGCAGGTGAGCATGACATCAGTCACGGATGCCGAGACAGGGGAAGGGCACGTACCATGGCAAATGGAATCCCTCGCCCCACTGACTCATCTAACTAAATCGCTTAAAATCCATGACCACACAAACCTTAGTACGCATTCAAAGAAGGATTAATTAGAAGTAGAACCATACCAAAATGCTTGGAATCACATGGATCCGGTACATGAGGACTAGCATCAACAGGTTCAACATATGATGGGTCACATGGAGTGGGTACATGGAAGATAATGGCCAGCGTGTGAAGGAACAGTATAACAGAGCTCTAAAATTTGTTGTGTTTTGTACCAATCCATGATTTAGCGAATCGAAAGTCATTGGTACAAAATTTAAGTTATTTAATGAAAAAAATTAATGTGTCTGCCTCTATGTCAAAACCATTTTCCATGTTGAGGCAGACCATTACCCTCCTTCACCTTCGAAAAAATTCCTTGCAATCACATTGTTAAGGAATGATAAGAAGATCACAACAATCCAACATGTCAAATCTCAGTTGATAGTGTCAAAGACTTATATGGTAAATTTAACATAAGACTTTATTATAGTTGTCTCTTACTCTTTGCATCTTGACACATTTGAAATTTTATAGTTGTCTCTTTGTTGGGGAAAATATTAAACAAATTATAACATATATATCCAATGATTTAATTGTCAACTCGGAGAGAGTGTAAACTTGTGAGGTACATACAAAATATATGCAGGGGCAGAGTATTAATAACCTATTCTACAACTTAAATTGAATCTAAGTTATGAAAACATGAAATTGTATAGAAATAAATCTAATTGTACAAAACATGAAATCGCATAAATTAACTTGATAAAGAAAGACTAAAATTGCATGAAACAAACTGGTATAAAGCAATCGTCATTAACTTGTGAACTCACATAAATCTATGCTATCAATTCATAAGAAAAAAAGTGCTGAAAATATATATTAACATGGAAGAGTACAGTATTTGCATCAAAGCATAATCTCCATTACAATAAAAAATCCATTCTATGACTAACTCTAAACTATTCTCTACTTCCAAGCCACTAGAGAGATCTCTAACCAAAATGAGGAAAGAGCCCTCCTATTTATACATGGATTCAAGATAACTAATCATAATTACAGATCCACTATTCTTTCAACTTATCCCTCAAAATCCTCAACAAATTTACAACTCATCCCTTCAAATCCTCCAAAAAACATTGGATGAGATATTCTCTCCACATGTCCATCATCTTCTCCTTGAAATTAGCCCACATCTTGAGGATGAAATTCGAATTTGAGGATAGGTGGTCACTTTTGAGCTTGTTAAAGTCTTCAAATACACCTGTAAGCATCACCAAACTCACCCAACTTTAAAGTATAATGAAAATATGTTATTTTTCTCAATAATTAACCACAAATTCACTCAAAATACTCAAAAATAAACTATTTGGAAAATGGTAATATAAACCCATATTTATTATGAAAGTGGTGAATATTAATGGTTTTATGGAAGGATAAGATAGGAATAAGGTGACAAATGGTATAGGAAAGATGAATAAAATGTGGTCTTTTTGCGGCTGAACATTCCCCCCAACTTGACCGGTTGCATGTCCTCATGTAACTATGCATTGATTCTTTTTAAAACTTTTGGCTTTGTAGCTGAGCTGCACATGATGATGGTATGTAACAATAAATCATTCTAGGTTTTGAAATGCATGAGTGGCAGCAATTTTCCTTTCCTTTTTTATATATATTTGTGGCTGGTTCTTGTGTGACAACCATAACAAATGTTGGTTCTTGTGTTAACAACATTCATTTATTTTACTTGTATTTTTGCTGTAATACATAAGATTTAAAAGTATACATGCATTCGAAATGATGAACCATCAATGCATATTAGAAATCATTTTCTTCATATTATGAATCATGCCAATATATACAACATAGTTTGGGAAAGACATGTTGATTAAGGGTAAATGAGATGATGAATATGTAAAATGGTAATGAATAGTCCCCCCCCAACTTAGGATGTATTATGTTTATGAAAATAAGAAAGGGAATAGAGTGAGGGAATTTTCCAAATTCATTCATTTTCTAGCATTTAAGAAATTACATGGCTAAAGATTAGAAAACAACATACCTCCACTTACCCAAAAAGTTGATGAACTTATGCAATAGGAATGTGGCTACTGCTGCCGAATAATAGAATGTGAAGTGAAGGATCTGAACTACTGCTTGGTTGGATGAAGTAAAAGATGAAAGCTGAAAGTAGAACTGTGGTACTCTCATATGGCTGGAAGTATGCTGCTGTAAAACTGCTGATGGTGTCATGAAAGATATATAGTCTTAATCTGCTACAAAAATCAATGGTACAATTCTTACCATGCGAATAAATGTGTCGATGTCGAACATGGAAAGAAGTCATTGGATTACTGACCATTGATGAATGTCGTTAACTGATGCGGGGCAATCTCACCATTGATGTCAATGAGTGCCAAGGTACCTAAGTACATCGTGCAAAGTGCGAATAAATGAGCTGATGTCGAGCCACTTGCAAGATCTAACGATTAAGGCACATTGATGCATTCCCATGATTGTCAATGAGAGAACTTGCCAGTAAGGCATGCAAGCCTCAAGGTACTAAAAATGAACTATAATTTCTATCCGAGATAGGGTGCTGAGGTCAATGGGGAAAGACTTGTTGAAAGGTGGGCCTTAAGGAATCCCACATCAGTTAACACAAGTTGTACATAATGAGTGGTAGGACTATAGATGAAAGATGTGAAGGCCAAAAACAATTTTTATGGTAAGGATAACAAAGCAATGTAGTCATGGAAAAGAAGTTGAATGGTTTTATTCAGAAGAAAAAAGATAAACTAAAAATGAGGAAAAATGTGTGCGACTCAAAAATGTAGGCATGCAGGAAGTCATGATATATAAGGCAGAAAAAGTAGACTCTAACATGAATGACGAATAAGCTTAGAAAGAAAAATGGTAAGTAGTCATGACATGGCGTAACTGGTTTCTGAAAGGATTATTTGTGGCAGATGTCCTGACATACACAAGGGAAAACTCAACTCCTTTGAGCTTCCAATGGAACATTTTTTTTCTGAAAATCTTCTGCGATTCTAGAAATCAATTCTGCACGCCATTTGTTTGTCTGTAAGTTTGCAAAAAGATTAGTATTTCCCTGCAACAAACTTGTTAGAGCATTGAAAATATATGAAATTATGTGCTTAACAAAAGTTAAAGAGAATAAATAAAATGCTCTTAAAACTGAAAGTAGCAACGCTTCTTGTCAAAACATGTTTCTGAGTAGCTTGCGAAAACAAGTTAGCGCAACAATCATAAATTTGAGAAGATTCCAAGTTCATTTATAATTTATAATTTTATGATTTGTTACCTAATGTTTTTTATTTATCTATGTCTTTAGTTTTTAATTTTATTTTTTGTAATGTTATCATAATCTTTTTATTATTATTTTTGAAGTTATTTTTGTTTATATATTTTTTAAATTTGATTTATTTACAAAAAAAAATTATGTGCTTATTTTGATCTTATAAGTTTATGTATATAGATATGAATATGCATTTTTATGTTATGATTGGGCAATCCATCATCATCATCACCATCACCATCATATAAATATAAGTTTTTATCATGTTGAAATTTCATAAATTGTTTAATATAATAGTTTTATTCTTTTATAATGAAACAAATAAAATAAAATAAAACAAAGTATTTTTGCTTTTGTTTTATGTTTGTTTAATATTATTTATTATTTATTAACTTAATATTAATTAGTTTATATATATATAAATTTTATTTATTTAAAAACAACGCTATGTTTTTTTTTTAAAAGTCTAATTAGTTTATATATATATTAAGTGAAAATGGCCACTCTCAATCCAGGTCTACCTCATTGGGATAACCCAATAATAAAAAAAAAGCTTGTAAGGACAACTATGAAGACACAACTTCACCATATGTGGACACGGAAGCGAAATAATGAATATGAGAAAACTGTTTGAAATGCAAACAACCAACTATTTACACGATTTAATCTCTTCTCTTTCTTCTTCCGATTCAATATTTTCCATCTCCACAAGCGTGAAAGACATATTCTGGTATTTTTTAAAAACAGAATTTGAATCTCGTGCACTGAAGAAAACATTAAGGATTAAGTTAGTTTTTCATGAAACTTATCCCTAAATATAATCATGCAACTCTGGGGATTGGATAAATTTACCATATAGATTCCAACAGATGTATAAAACATAAGCAGAAAAGTTCAAACAGCCTCTAGATAAAGCCATGATTGATTAAACTGTTATTTATGAATGTAATAAACTTTTTAAGGCATAACCATCCAGAGAAGGAACATAGAAAGTGAATAAAATCCAAGATAGAATAGACATTATTATAAATTACACATCGGGTCGACCTTCATAAGTATAATTAGAACAAAAAGAGTAAAACAAAATGCATGCATAAAACAAAAAGTAATTAGATCGTCTCTCTCATTCAGAGAGGGCGTTCTTCCTTTTCAAATGTAGTTCTACGTAGAACTAACTAAATCATCCTAAAAAGGACAGTCCACTCCTTACATACATACAGAACTGTAAGTAGTGATATATATATACAGGGTTTAGTCTTTACACCCCTTTCTCTGTAAAGAAGAGAATACTGGAAAACATAGAAATGGAATTGTCTTGCAACCTAAGAGGACTTTAAGAGTGGATGCTTATAATTAAAATTCTTATTTGTATTAATAAGGCTTTGTTATCTCAAAAAGAAGTTGTCCTTTCACTTATTTTTTGATTGAAACTGTAGGTTTCACTCTTGTAAAAGCAGTACCCACTTGGCTGTTCTTCGGGTTAAGGCAGATTTCTCCATCAAATATATAAATGGGTCCTCTCTACAAAGCACAGTAGGTTCTCAACTTATGGACAACAAACACAACCGCGAGGTAGATATGATCAATGTAAACTTATTTATTATCATAATATTATCATAATCTACCCAGGTATTGCTTCCTTAATAGATAGTATGTTCTTTCCCTTCATCGTATTTTTGCATAGGTGATGCCCTTGGGTCCTGAAGTTTCCCTTGCCTCTGCAGGTGAGTTTTGAAGAGCAGGTAAGTCTAAACAGTCTAATCTACTACAACCCTTGGTTCCTTTTATTATGCTTCTGGGTCGACTACTACTGGGTAAAAAATACAAAGCTTCGGAAAAGAAAGAGATGCTACTGTACAAGATGGTAGTAGCTTTGATGCTGCTGGAAATATGCTACTGATGGGGATCTTTCTCTTTACTTTGATATGGAACTGCAGCTCGATCTTTATATGTATTTGGCATTGTAACCAGATCTGTAACTGGCCCGTTAACTTAAACCGAATCTACTCGAGAAACTGCCTTTGCCTCCTTTCCTTCCGCTTGACATGGGACTGTATCCATCTAAAAAGCTACCGGGTATCGATCTAGATATTCCTTTGATGCTGGGTAAACAGTTGAACATATGGGCCGATGCTAACCCCAATTGAGGAAAGGGTGAGAACATAATACATGGTAGCATCATATGTTTTATACGTTCCTTTTTCATCATCCCCACTATCGACTATTGGAGATACCTTATTTCTTTCGTAACTGCCTAGCATGGGAACAAACTTCATTATTGAATTCGTGGTGGGAACGTGGAATGGGTAACATGGGAAGAAGGCCCGCGGAGAACTGGCGTGAATCTGTTGTAAAATATATCAAATCTCAGAGAAGATAACTGTGAAATAATAAGTCTGACGGGTAAGGAAAAATGGTTGCATCCAAATCGGAGTTGGTTGTAACGAGCGTCAAATAGTCGTTAGAATCAATAGCAAGATATCTACAACTAGCTATTAGCCGTACATCATCTTAAAATCATGGCGATGATATCCCTCTCTCCGCGCTAAGAGCAAGATTTTTTATATGATTTGTTGGACTATTAGTTGACTGCTGTTAAGAAATCTCGTTTGTGATATTTTATTTTGGAAATCATAGTTTCATTTTAAAACAATCCACATTACATTACTGATGACCATTGTGTGATGAGCTCTTGTGAAGGTCGCTCTTTGAAATCTCACTTGTAACTCTGTCAAACTATTCATAGTTGACACAAATGATGGTTGTCTTCGTTTTAGGGTTCTTGCCACCTGCATTAGAGACCACTAAGGCTTTAACCAGCACAAACGGAAGCTAGGGTTTGTGCCATCGTAAACAGAGGTTCTCGTTCTCGTTTTTTTTTTAACCACCTGCAAATAGAAATTGCTAGGGTTTTTACCACGCTAACAGAAGATGTGGTCCTAGGTTTTGTGTCAAATGCAGATGGAGCCCGCTAGGGTATCTGCTTGAGCAGTGGAGTAGTGTGTCAGAGATTTAGGTTTGTCGAAACTAGGGTCAACTCTATGCAGGTTTTGGAGTGGAAAGATGAAGGCCCAGGCAGGGTTTCCGCATTCTTTTATTATTATTATTATCATATATTCTTTTATGTGTTTTATTTAAATTCTTTTTTAATTTATTGGTTTTTTTTTTCTAAATTTTTGCAGTATCAGAGTGTACAGATCGAAAGATAGGCTGAAGGACAGATCGAAATATGGGTTGAAGGAATAGGCTGAAGAATGGGTCGCTCGATCTGCTATTTTTTTTTAATACTTGTCGGACGCTCGTGCGAAGCTGCTACCCAATTATGATGCAATGGGAGCACGCAACGTGGGCTAAATCAACAACGTGCATGCACCTCGTAGATGCATGCACGTGCTTCTGCTTCGGACTGATGAACCTCCACGTCGGATTACCATCGTGGGAAATAAGAGCGCGCACGCGCATTTGGCCGTGCACGCGCATTTACCTGTGCGCGCGGGTTGGGCGCGATAGCAAACAAGGACCACACGTGTCTCTGTGTATTAAAAACATAAAACAAAACAGTTTGTATTGTTTTGCAACCCGCGAGCGCACAAGGAGGAGCCAACAACCCCAAGGAGACGAATTTGATCCTCAAGGAGCCCAACCAACTTGTGCAAATCGCCTACAATGACGCTGGAGTAAGGTAAATAGAGTAGGAATGCAATTTTTTTTTATTCATTGTTTTTATTGTTTTTAAAATAAAATACAAAATTAAAAAGAAATTGAAAATCAATTGAAATGAGAAAATTTTGATACTGCAGGTACAAATTACCTAACCACAATGACCAATAGCAATGAACCATCCGAAGAAATGAATGAAACAAATGAAACAAAGGACCCAAACCCCAAATTAAATGAAGAAAACTCCAAATTAAACGAAGAAAAAAACCCCGAAGATGAATTACAAGGGGATTTAAACCAATTAAGAATTTTGAGTGATGAATTGAAGAACACGAGGGAACCCTCTCGGGTTTCCCTCGCCACATCAATACAAAACATTATAGAATCTATCAACATTGCCCATAGTGAGATAACCAGTTTGAGCGAATATAGGGCTCAAATGAGAGAGCATTATAGCACTGGTATCTCCAAAGAGGATATTAAAAACCTGAATATCAAAAAATCCCAACTGTGGAGCAAATTTACAGATCCTAGAACAGGACAACCTCCAGATGCGAGGAAGAGGCGAGTTTGCATGGACTCGTGCAATTATCAGCCATGGAGAGAAAACTGGAGGAAGATATGGTTCATGGTATTCGACAAGCCTCCATGCAACAATGTTGAGGTCCCACAGTATTTTTTGAGGAAACTGTGGGCCGAGCTTGTGTTAGGGTTCCATGTGAACTACTTTGACATCATTGAGTTCCAGGGCGTTGGTTTTGGCTCAACCCAAGATCAATCTCACGCCCACCGGAACCCACTCAGAGTACCTGCTGCACTTAGGCGATAGCTAAACTTGCCTCCTCAAACCCCTGGGTTAGGTAGCGGGTTAGATGAGATCCATGAGTCCGTCAGATGTGCCACACGACACCTTCTCAAGCATACCGAATTTGTGGCCATGTCCTCGTAGAGCGAGCAGGACGCCCCCGAGAGACATAGTTCTGCACGGTCTACTGGTGGTGGGTGAGGGAGAGCAGATACAGGTGGTAGGTAGGTGGATCCATCTAGCTTGATGAGACCAGTGCCACATTGTTGTTCTCATTGTGGGCATCCATGCCAGGTTCCCACGCAGGAGCATGGCACAGAGAGATACCTACACCAAGTTAGTCATTGTTTTATTTAATGTCATAATTTCTAATAAATTTAACTTAGAATCAGATGTTGATGACCTGATTTTTTTTAATGTACATCTATTCAGTGTCGAGTCTCCAACAAACGAGTGGGAGGACACTGGTTCCTTCAACATAGATGGAGCCATGGAAACTGTAGAGGACATCGCGACAACATACACATAAGTAGTTTTCTTTTAGTAATTAAATATAATGTTAGTAGTAATTGGATGTCAATCGTTGCATATTTATTTAAATTGTCAGCCTGTATTTAGTTAATATTTACTAATTGAATCTAAATATTTTTGTGCAAATGAACAGGTGTCCGCAGGATTGAGTGACCAACCATCCCCACCAGGGATCAGTAGATCCCCTCGTGAGCAGGTATCTTGTAATACAGTATAAATTTAATTTCAGTTTTGATGGCTTAGATTCGTACAGTTATATTTTTTATGTACTAATACACGATGACATGAATATGTATGCAGGTCCCACCACATAGGAATTTTGGTGTCACTATCTCTCCACCGACTGCCTTTTTCTCATCTCTCTCCACCTCATTCTATCCATCCCTTGCCTCCCACCCACCACCACACTTCCATCCAGCTCTCCTCCCCACCCACCCATCCACCCCCTCTCTTGCAGTTTCCCATGTTTCCACCCTCCCCCCTTTGACCACATTACACCATCCATCCACATTCACCCATCCCTCCACCCCATCCCAGATCTCATCCCCCTCCTAGGTATTCCCCCACCACCCTTGTTTCCTCTTCCAGGGTGGCCCGTTCCATTCTATAACTAGTTGGAATTTATCGTCGTACATCACCACTTTGCCTAGTCCAGTCCACGCCCTCTCCCATCGTGCCCCCTAGTGTTGGATCCAACATCAATGTGGCTACATCCTCTACTATGTTATCCACCCTAGCATAAGAGCAGGTTGTACAACCCACTACTCCACCTGCCACCCCTGAGGAGCAGTCGGTTGCTCCACCTACCAGCCCCCAGGACCAACCTGTTGTGTTCATGATGAGATTGATTAGTTTATGAAAATATCATTCAATATTAACGAAAATTAACATAGCAGTTAATTGTATGAGTTATCTTACTGTTTAAATGTTGCAGGGTGGCATTGCTGAGAGACTTGGATCACAGAGGAGGGTATCCCGCTCACCATTTACGGTCTCGTCTCAGGTGATCTATTTAAAATTTTAAAACGTAATTTTGATATTGAAATTGTGTTTTATACTTGTATAATTGCTTGTAGGAGTTGACATTTGATTGTTGTCATTTCAGAGCCCAAGGAGAGGTGGTCAAAGCAGCCGGGTGAACCGAGCTTCCTATAGCTCGAAGAAGAGGAAGATCGATTTTGGAGTTGGACCTGGGAGCTTCGAGGGTGGGCATGAGGATTGATAGAGCCTCCTATGTACACTAGCCATGATGTGGCATTTTGGCACGAGTTGCCATATTTTGTATACGGCACGAGTTGCCATATTTTGTATATGATTGGATATTTTTGTATATTAATATATCATTTTGTACTTCTTTACAGTAGTAGTTTACAATTGATGGGATTGCAATACTTATTGTTGATGAAGTAATAAAGTCTGTAATTTCATAATAAAATGCATAAAAAAATTAACACCGTAGGTTAGTTAACAAAAAAATACACAAATGCATAAAAATACAGTCTTATTCATTGTCCAAATTGCAATAGAAAGAACTTGTCTGCATTTGGTATTTACATAGTAATTCTAACCTTTGGCCTTCTACTCCATTTTCTATCCTTGACTAACCCTAGGACTGTCTATCAAACTAGACTGTAATACTACCTATTAGGCAGCCATAAGACACACCTAAACCATTCTATTCTAGCCTAACCCTTGCTAAAACCCTTTCCCTAGACTCCTACATTTTCCTCTCTCTAAAGCAAGGCTTATTCCTTTCGTTTCCACACTACTTATACCCCCACGACTCACCCTATATATTTGACTGTAATATCCATTTTGGACAGCCCTAGAACACCACTAACTCATCCTAAGCTTCCCTAACATATTCACTGTAATATCCTATTTAGGGCAGCCCTAATAGCCTTCTTACCCACCTATCATATCCTAAGGTCACTTCCTTGCCTTCCTATCTTACCCACTCACTAATGCCTCACCTCAAATTTGTCCATAACCCAATTCAAAGTGGCACAAAGACACCCTAAAGGGGCTGTATATAAACAATCATTCCCAACCATACTTAAACAAATTTGACAGTGGTATATAAACATCCATAACTTGGAAAAATACTAGAAAAGTCCTTGAATTGCTTGCAAGTCATTGTGTCATCAAAAGCCAAGTGAATATACTTCTTATCATTCCCACTTGACTGGAAATTACATCTTGGACTGTCATAAGACATTTTACTTGACTCGAAATTACATCTTGGACTGTCATAAGACATTTTACTTGACTGGAAATTTGATTTGGTTTAACAGTCCCATTGTCTTGGAAACTTGTCACTTATAAAATTGTTTATCACTGATGTTTACTTAAAAAGATTGTACCTTTGTCTTGGTTAGCTAAAAAGTGAAATATAGGACTGTCATAATGCTAAATGCTTGGCTGGATATACTTTTATGTTGGTTGCAAGAGAGGTTGACTTTGTACGATATGATGATAACGTCCCATCAACACCACTAACATGCTTCAACTACATGCATAATTGAAATTAAAACATCCCATAATGCTAACGTCCCATAAAAATTGTTCTTCTTTGACAAATAAAAAATGAAACAAGTTCATGAATATGTGTCTTCTATAACGATCTATTGAGCACTTGCAATTTTAACGAGCTATTGTACTTGTTGCAATTTTAACGATTTAAGGGTTAGCATGCATAACCTAGGGTTTAGAATCCATGAGGAAACCCTAACCCTAACTGAAGTTTAAAGGTTAGCATGCATAACCTGGGATTTATAATGAATGAGGAAACCCTGATAGGTAATGTTTTATTTAGGGCAGCCCTAATAGCCTTCTTACCCACCTATCATAGCCTAAGGTCACTTGCTTGCCTTCCTATCTTACCCACTCACTTCCTATCTTGTCATCCCTATTGATCTTTCCTTTGGTAGCGACATGTTCTCTTTGGGTGTACAATCATGGTTTGAAGGGTCATTTGGCTAGCAAGTTCCTTTTATTTCAGAGGATTTTCCTCATCTTGATGGCCTACACAAGTGCATGATGACCTATCCAAAGGTCCGCACTTAGGATATCTAACAAAATAAACACCATTAAAGTTTACTTAACAAATTCAACCCAAAATTATCTCAAATTAGCATGCATAACCAATGCTAGAATCTACCCAATCATAAATATAATATAAGCTAAAATTCAAATCTCCACACAATAATTGTTTTCCTCGTTAGGGTTTATAAACCCTAATCATCTTTCATCATAGAAGCACATGGTATTTCAGGAAAGTCTAACATGTAACTATTCATCGATTACAATAGTGTTAGCTAGGGTTTAGGATAACAACGAAATTTAATTCATAACCTAGGGTTTAATTCAATTGTAACAATTTGATAATTTGAGTATTGTTCCTAGCATTTGCACACACTGGTATTTGCATTTGTGAACATATGAAATAGTAAGTAGTTCATATTAATCCCAATAAAATTATTTCATGTATGTGCATAGCCTAGGTATAGGGCCTTTTGGTTTTTATTTAAATGATACCAACCAATCTAATGATATATACCTAAAGAGGTCATAAAACCCTAGTTCCATCTCATAACTTGTGAACCCTAGTTATAATATGCAATTTGTAGTTCATGAAACCCTAGTTGGTTTTCAATTTGTAACTATATCCTAGGGCTATATGGCCATTTGGTTTCTACTTAAATGATACTAACCAGTCTAATTTGATGTTCAAACCTAAAGAGTTCATAAAACCCTAGTTTGTAGTTCCATGTCTCAATATGTGAACCCTAGTTTTATTATGCAGGTTGTTGGCTTTTATTATAGTACATCAATAATATAATGCCGCAACATGTGCTTTATTAGTGATATCTAGACACATTGGGCCATGAAAACATGAGGGGGAGGGCCATTTTCAACCCAAGTTATAGCATGCAATTGTAGTTCATGAAACCCTAGTTCGTTTAGGATGTGTACATGTACACGTGTTTCTACTTCCATCTCATAACCTGTAAAGAGTTCACGAAACCCTACCAACTAATATAACAAACCATAACATAACATACCATAACATACTAACATCATACCATTCTAACATACCATACCATACTAGCATACCATACCATACCCTACAATACCCTATGATACTAACATCATACCATGTACTAACATACCATACCATACCATACTAACACACAACATACCATACCATTTTAGTTCCATCACATAATTTGTAAAGAGGTCATAAAACCCTACTTCCATCTCATAACTTCTCAACCCTAGTTATAGCGTGCAATTGTAGATCATGAAACTATAACATGCAATTGTAGTTCATGAAACCCTAGTATGCAATTGTAGTTCATGAAACCCTAGTATGAAAGTCTCAACGATATTATAGTTCATGAAACCCTAGCATGCAATGGTAGTTCATGAAACCGTAGGTGTGTTTCTCTTTTCCATCTCATAACTTGTAAAGAGGTCATAACTTGTAAAGAGGTCATAAAACTCTACTTCCATCTCATAAATTTTCAACCCTAGTTATAGCATGCAATTTGTAGTTCATGAAACTATAGCATGCAATTGTAGTTCATGAAACCCTAGTATGCAATTGTAGTTCATGAAACCCTAGTATGAAAGTCTCAATGAGATTGTAGTTCATGAAACCTTAGCATGCAATGGTAGTTCATGAAACCGTAGGTGTGTTTCTCTTTTCCATCTCATAACTTGTAAAGAACTCATAAATCCATATTTCCATCTCATAACTTCTCAACCCTAGTTATAGCATGCAATTTGTAGTTCATGAAAGCCTAGTTGGTTTTGGATTTGTACATGTACACGTGTTTCTACTTCCATCTCATAGCTTTTAAAGAGGTCACAAAACCCTAGTTCCATATCATAACTTCTCAACAATAGTTATCGCATGCAATTGTAGTTCACAAAACCCTAGTTGGTTTTCAATTCATACATGTACATGTGTTTCATCTCATAACTTCTCAACCCTAGTTATAGCATGCAATTGTAGTTCATGAAACCCTAGTATGCAAGTCTCAACAAGATTGTAGTTCATGAAACCCTAGCATGCATTAAGGTATCCACACTAGAGTTAATGGCATGCTAGGATACCAACGGAGTCGACGGCTCGTCGATCTGACTTACGGTTTTCAAGTTATGTCGAGTTGCAAGTCACATGAAAATACCGCTCAGGGACACTTGGTCACTCTTGGTCTGGGAGTGAAAAACCAAATGGAGCAGCAAGATTGCATGTCGTTGGATCCGACAAGTGTGTATGGCCAATGCAGACATGGGAACACCACCAAGACTGACACGGAGGAGGGTTTTTCAGAGTTGACCCACCAGTGCGAGAGTTGCATTGAAGGAAACTGAGCAAAACCCTAGTTTACGAAACCAATGCACATTGGAGTCATTGGCCCATGAAAATGTAGTGGAGAGGGACCACTAGAGGTAATGGCATGCCAGGAGACCAATGGAGTTAACGGCTCGTCGATCCAACCTATGGTTGCCGAGTTATGTCGAGTTGCAAGTCGCATGAAAATGTCGTTCAGGGACACTTGGTCACTCTTGGTCTGGGAGCAAAAAACCAAACGGAGCAGAAAGATTGCATGCCATTGGCTTTGATAGGTGTGTATGGCCAATGTCGACATGGGAACACCAACAAGACTGGCATGGAGGAGGGTTTTTCAGAGTTGACCGACCAGTGCGAGAGTTGCATTGAAGGAAATTGAGCAAAACCCTAGTTTACAAAACCGATGCACAGTGGAGTCATTGGCCCATGAAAATGTGGTGGAGAGGGCCCACTAGAGGTAATGGCATGCTAGGAGACCAACGGAGTCGACGACTCGTCGATCCGACCTATTGTTGCCAAGTTATGTCGATTTGCAAGTCGCATGAAAATGTCGTTCAGGGACACTTGGTCACTCTCGGTCCGGGAGCGAAAAACCAAACGGAGCAGCAATATTGCATGCTGTTGGATCTGACAGGTGTGTATGGCCAATGCCGACATGGGAACACCACCAAGACTGGCATGGAGGAGGATTTTTCAGAGTTGACCCATAAGTGCGAGAGTTGCATTGAAGGAAAATGAGCAAAACCCTAGTTTACGAAACCGATGCAACGTGGAGTCACTGGGCCATGCAAACGCGGTGGGGAGGGCCCTCTAGACGTAATGGCATGCTAGGAGAGTTCACATAGAAAGCGAAGTAATTTATCATGATCTTCTTGTCTTTTAATAGTAGCTGTCAATTTCAATCACTCATGGAATTGGCATCCAAGTGGAGTGTAAGCGCAATCACCCAATCTCATTCAATATAGCTAGCTGGATCCTCTCTATTGCTAATTTCCTCCATCAATCTCTCATGCTTTGAATGAGGCAAGAAGTAATGTACCTTGGTTGATTTCTTCCTTGACATTGTCTGTAGATGGATGTTCGTGCCAACAATCAAGTTTGTGAAGTGATAGACCATAGAACCTGGTCTGTAATCCACGAATACATGCCCACTAGTTCTTCTTGATTTCCCATCTAGTGTAAGATATTCACCCTCAACTACCATCGAGCCATTAGGAAATTCATTGCCTTCATCATCAATCAATGATCTGTTCAGGATTTTCTTACCTCGAATGCATCGTGCCAACCAATAATTCGTGCCCAATTCATTGTCTATCAGGGAAACAATTGCATATATGTGTCCTGGTTGTACAAGATCTGAGATATGGTCGTATTCTGTCGAAATCGTTGACTGACCCTCCTCTAAGTGGGTTGTTTCACCAACTACATGTGGGTCTATTGCAAGTGACACATGATCCCAATCATCAACCCAATCCATGCATTCACATTCATCCCATTCACCACTGCTACAAGGGCTCCAAAAGCAAGCAAGTTTCTGCGTCCATATTTCAAATAGGGGGTTGTTTGAGCTTCGAACCAAATGAAATCCACATGTTCCTTATACTATGCCGCAACTATAGGAACGTGATTGATCTATGTCAACCACATGCCAAAAATTCTTGATTGGCCTTCTTATCACTGAAGTTCGGTCTGACATTGCTAAGCACCATTGAACTATGGATTCTACATCTTTGATATGGGGGTTTCTAGTAAACCTCATCTCCTCCCTTCGTAGCGCGGTCTTGATGCATGCACTGGCCCCGTCATGCTCACCTTTTTCGTTCCCGGTCTCAAAGTAGTTCCATATATGCATCAAATTATAAGTCTTATGTAACATACTCACCCATTGGAAGACTCGAGAATTTTTGAACTGACCTGCACAACCATCTGACTATATCCAATGCTGATCCATCTATATATCTCCCTCCTTTAGCTAATCATAGAAAATTCAAAAAATAGTGTTGCACATAATGCAGATCATGGCATCTATCATCACTCATGTAAAAGTTTGTCTCCTTCTATATTATCCTGTTGTTAACGCTACTCTTAAGGCCATGCCTATACGTAATATGTACCATGATGCTGACTTGGTCGGGATGGTAGTATTGGATCTGAATTTCATTTTGTGGATGAAGGGTGTAGTTTTATGGAAAATACACAATTGACAATATGGTCCCAATGGGAAAGTTATCCTTGCATTTTCGGTACTACTCATCCTGCCATCACGCTACGTGCACATGTTGAACATAATGCTCGGTTTTCTTGTAGAACTCCATCAAAAAATCACGTACCCGTACCTGTTGCCATGAAAACCAAGGTCGTATTAGAATGTGACCTTTAAAGAATGTATATGTAGAAACTAAACATGTAAGAGGAAAAACATGCAATAATCATTTGCACCTGTGACTTCACCAATGCAATATTTTTACTTTCTTTTGCACTATCTGATTGATAGGTTACATACTTGAAGCTCTGCATCTCCATGCTTATATTTCCAAATTTATGCTCATCACTTCCATGAATGCAACAGTTCAAAAGCGTAAATCCACTACACCTGGAACAATTCCCATATAGACATGACTTTCCCTAGTTATTTTGTCCTTGAAGCCTTGGACACATGATGCTGGCAATAAAATCTCTCGATGCATTCGGTGGTATTATGGATTCATTGCAGCCCTGCTCAAGGTTAGTATGAAAATCACAAAATATATGTTTATATGTGTAAAAAAAATATTCATATTCTACATGGTATCTACAACAGCATGTGTTTAGATCAATGCATATACGAACGTACGATGGTTTACATTTCTCAAATGACCTTTGGCCCAGGTTCAATTTGTTGATGTAATTGTAACTTCGGAATGTATTCACTTGTATTTCTTATGTATTGTAACCCGATGTTTATTCCGGGATGTATTTGTAATGTACTTGAGTCATGTCATGCCCCGAGGTTTCTATCGGGAGTTTCTATAAATGTAAACAAGTCATGTCAAGTCAAGGTGGGTAACCCTCCTATTGTCTAAGGGTTAAAGTCCCCACAGTTCCGAGGCACTAGGGTTATTAGACTCACCTAGTGAAGTCGACCCTAGTTGGGTTTAGTCAAGTCGGGAATTAGTATAAATAGAGAGCTAGCCTCTCTATTTATCACACACTCACTCACACTCAATTGTAGCGCATAGCTGAGGAAGAGAAAGACATTGGGGCAAGGAAGAAAGAGGCTACTATTGTTGGGAGATCATCTTGCTGTTTTTGGGTTTCACTTTTGGTGCTGATTCTATCTCTGAGGAAGTTGCGGGGTTTTCTCCATTTATGGTTTCCCCGAGGAAAAACACTTTGTTCATTATCTCTTGTGTTTGATTGCTGTGCTTGTTGTTCTCTCAGTTAAAGATCTTAATGTTATGCTAGCTTAATGTTAAAAATCTAACATGGTATTAGAGCTAACCTGAGAAGAAGACACCATGCAGCTGTGGGAAATAGGGCTTCCTACTTTGTGGATCTCTCTCCACATATTTTCAGCAAAAGTAGGGTGGAACAACTCTCCTACTTAGGGCACATCTTTCTGTCGAAGTAGAATCCAATTTTGAGGTTTTTCAGTTTTGGACCTGACATTGCTGCCGAAAATTAGGGCTTTTCACAGAAGTGGAATTTTTCAGTGAGTCCAGGCCTAGATTGATCTCCTCCCCAAAATCAAAGTTAGGGATCAAGTTCAAAGCATTTGGTTGGATAGAACTATGGAAAAGCAAAACCCTAATCTGCTCCTGAACCAGCACTGCAGAATTTCAACTCCAAATCCAGATCCAACATCTTGACCTGGTAAGATCTAAATCTTTTGTATTTCCATTTGATGTTCTCAGTTAAGATGTCTCATCATACCAAGCTTGATGAAAAGCTTGAGGGATGTGATAACTTTCAAGCTTGGAAGTACAAGATCTCCCTGGTCCTGGAAGAAAATGAGTTGGACTCCTATATCAGTGAGGAGGTTCCAGTTCCAGAGGGAGATTAGGCCAAGGCCTTACATAAGAAGAAGTTGGTTATGGCAAAGAGGATCATTGCTGATTCAATCAAGGATCACCTCATACCACAGGTGTCCTCCCTCAAGACACCTAAAGGCATGTTTGATTCCCTAACCAAACTGTTTGAAGGGAAGAACATCAATAAGAAGATGACTCTAAGGAACCATTTGAAGAATGTAAATATCTAGAACATAGTGGAAAAAATCCACATCGACAAAAAATCGGCGAAGGTCCAGAAAACATCTTCTCAGCAGCATTGGCAAAAAATTGGCAAACCACGGAAAGCATTAAAAATTGCAAATTTTGTACTTCAATAGGGTCAAAATTTGCTTACCGATTTTTTCCTCTATTTGCCGATTTTTCTCGATCTTTCCCGATTTTTTCCCGAGTTTTTCCGATTTTTGCCAATTTTTCACGTTTTTTGCCGATTTTTTGCGATTTCCAATTTTTTGAAAAAATCGTGACTTTTTCGGGCCGAAAAATTAGCAGCCAGAAAAAATCACGATTTTTTGGGACATCGCCAAAAAATTGGCAATTTTTTCCACTATGATCCAAAATAAGGAGACCACCTAGTCATACTTTACAAGGGTCTCCCAGATCAAAGAACAACTGGAAGCAGTAGATGAAGAAGTGGAGAATGCAGAAATTGTGATGACAACCTTGAATGGCCTCCCTAGGTCATGGGATTCTTTCATCCAAGGAATCTGTGCTAGGAAGAAGTTAGTCAAGTTCAGTAGACTGTGGGAAGAATGTTCACAAGAAGAAGCTCAGATAGTAGCTCGAGAATAAAAGATGGGAAGTGAAGATCAAGCTCTCATAGTACACTCCAGGAAAGGAAGAAGGGAAAATCATCATCACCAAGGTAAGCATTCTCATCAGAAAAATAATCCTGTAAGAAGGGATCCATCCAAACTCAGATGTTATACATGTGATGAAATATGACACTTTGTTAGAAATTGTCCCATGAATAAGAATGGATCCAAGAAGAAGAAGAACTCCAAAAGAAGATATCATGCTCACACTGCTGAGGATGATGATCCTCCCAGGAAGAGAGTAAAACAAGAAAGTGAAGACTCTTCAAGTGAAGATGAATATGTTCTGATCTCCGCTCTCATGGGAACTGTCACTCATGGAAGCAAAGATTGGCTTATTGACAGTGGGGCTTCCAAACACATGACAGGTTTCAAGGAATCCTTTGAGAAACTATCTGAACATAATTCACCCCATAAGGTGAAACTTGGGGATGCTTACCAATATCCCATAAAAGGTAGTGGTGAATCCTCCTACAAACTAGACTCCGGAAAGTCTATGAAAATGAAGGATGTCTTGTTTGTACCAGGACTAAAGAAGAATCTTCTATCCATATCGGCACTGGATGCAAAAGGCACGAGGGTTGCATTTGTAGATGGCAAAGCCCTCATGTGGTTAAGAGGAAAGACTATTGACGATGCAATAGTGATTTGAGAACAAGAAGGAGGATTATACAAATTGAAGGGTCATCCAGAACAAGCATTGATCCATGACACAGTAGAGCCAAATGAAATTTGGCACAAAATGCTTGCACATGTTCATTACATAGCACTGCCATTTGCACACAAAGCTGTTGAAGGTCTTCCATAAATTCAAGCAAAACATGAAGGGGTCTGCAAAGGATGTGCGAAAGGAAAGAATACAAAGAAGACATTTCCAAGTAGTGAGAGAAAGGCAAAATGAATCTTGGAAATCATCCACTCCGATGTATGCGGACCAATGTCATCAAGTTCACTAAGTGGGTATGTATACTATGTTTCTTTCATTGATGACTTTTCTAGGAAGACATGGATTTACTTCATGAAGAACAAAGATGAAGTTTTCAGCAAGTTCAAAGAATTTAAATCCTTGATTGAGAACCACACCGAAAAGAAGATCAAGACCTTTCGATCAGATAATGGTAGAGAATTCACATCAAATGAATTCAAAGACTTATGCAAAGAATCAGGGATTAAGAGGGAGTTATCCACTCCATATAATCCATAATAGAATGGGGTTGCATAAAGGAATAATAGCACTATCATGGAAGCTGGAAGAACAATGCTTCATGATCAGGATCTTCCCATGCATCTATGGGCAGAAGCTGCCATAACAGTGGTGTATGTATAGAATCGTACTCCACACAGAGTACTCGAGAACAAGACTCCTGAAGAAGTCTTTTCCAGCAAGAAACTAGAAGTCATCCATCTCAGAATATTCGGTTGTCCAGTGTACATACACATTCCAAAAGAGAAGAGAACAAAACTAGATCCTTCAGGAAAGAAGGGTATATTTGTGGGATACTTTGAAAGATCGAAGGCTTACAAAATATACTTCCCAGGATTCAAGAATATCGACATTAGCAGGGATGTGACATTCGACGAAGACACAGCTTACAACAAATCCAGAAAGAGACCTGCTGAAGATCCTGAAGAAGTAGAAGCACCCAGAATTCATGATACAACCATCGAGAATTTGAAGAACCACAAAGACCTGTAGATCCACCTCAAGAGAAGAATCCTCACAAGAGGAAACCTATTTGGGTACGAGAAATTATCCAAGGTGCAGAAAGATATGGGGCTCTAGAAGAGAATCACAGAGAAAGAAAGAGAACCAGATCCTGCTCCGGATATGTAGCTTTACTAGGTGACTTTATCAATAAAGAACCTTCCAATTATGAAGAAGCGGCAGAACGGAAAGAATGGAAGCATTCCATTGTCGAAGAGTATCAATTGATCATGAAGAATGATGTTTGGGATGTTGTCCTAGGACCAAAAGGGAAGTCGGTTGTAACTTCCAAATGGATTTACAAGATCAAGCATGCTGAAGATGGTAGCATAGAGAAATATAGGAAAGATTCATGGCTCGTGGTTTCTCACAGAAAGAAGGAATAGACTATGAAGAAACCTTTGCACCTATAGCCAGATACACTTCCATAAGATCAGTACTTGCTTTGGCTGCAGTGATGAAATGGAAGATACACCAAATGGATGTCAAGACTGCTTTCTTGAATGGTGTAGTGGAAGAGGAAGTGTATGTAGAACAACCACTTGGTTTTGAGACACATGATAGGGAGTCTCATGTGTGTAGATTGAAGAAAGCCCTGTACGGTTTGAAACAGGCACCTAGGACATGGTACAGTAGAATTGATAGCTTTCTATCCAATTTGGGCTTTACCAAGAGTAAAGCAGATTCCAACCTTTACTACAAGGTTGAAGATGACAACCCAGTGATGCTCCTACTATATGTAGATGATCTGTTTGTAACAGGTATGGATGGTTTGATTACTGATACGAAGAGAAAGCTTACTGCCGAGTTTGAAATGAAGGACTTGGGTATGATGCATAATTTTCTAGGCATGGAGGTGTGGCAGAATGCGGATGTAATCTCCCTCAGACAAGAGAAGTATGCAGTAGAGATCCTGTAGAGGTTTGGGATGATGGATTGCAAGGCCATGACCACACCTATGGCATCAAAATTGAAGCTATTGAGTGATTCTTCATAAGAGACGGTTGATGCTACGATGTATCATCAGATGCTTGGGTCCTTGATGTACTTGACGAACATGAGACCAAACATTTGCTTTGCTATGGACACCTTGAGCCAGTTCTTGATAGATCTGAGACATGTTCACTTGATTGTTGTAAGCATATTCTGAGGTACCTGAGGGGTATAATTTATTATGGGCTCAAGTATGAGGTGAATCGAAAGATTAACCTAGAGGGTTATGTTGATTCATATTGGGTAGACAGTGCCATCAATAGTAAGAGCACTTCAGGGTGTTGCTTCAGTATGGGATCATGTGTGATCTCTTGATCTAGCAGGAAACAATCCTGTGTGGAACTGAGTACAGCTGAAGCAGAGTATGTCGCAGCTTGTTCAACTAGTTGTGAGGCAGTATGGCTGTGGAAGCTACTGTCTGATTTATTTGATCCCCAGATGGATGCTACTTGTATACATTGTGACAACCAGAGTTGCATGAAGTTGTCAGAGAATCCAGTGTTCCATGACAAGTCGAAGCATATCGAGATCAAGTATCACTATATCAGGGATATGGTGCAAAGGGGAGCAGTGAAGCTCTAGTATGTTGCAACGGAGGAACAACTAGCTGATGTGTTGACAAAGCCATTGGATAGGGTGAAGTTCGAGTACTTCAGGGAGAAGCTTGGTGTTCTCCAGATTGAGGTTTCCTCCAAGGGGAAATGATGAGACCCAGAGCCATTCTGACATGGTGAGAGGATTGGTTCCTTCCATGGTTAGATGTAAGGGTTGAGCCATTCTGTCATGGTGAGAGGATTGGTTCATTCCATGTCATATGTGAGTGCTGATCCATTCTGATGTGACTGTAGGATTGGTTCCTACATGATCATTCTTGGAATGGAGGAACCTAGTCAGTTACCAGGTATCTCAGTCTGGGACTGGGGGCCATTCTGATATGACTGTAGGATTGGTTCCTACATGATTAGATGTGAGTGCAAGCCCTTCTGACATTGGTTGTCAAATGTAAGTGCAGATCCCTTTTGGCATGAAGGATTGGTTCCTTGCATGGTCGAATATAAGTGCTGAGCCTTTCTGACATTGGTTGTTAGATGTAAGTGTAGAGCCTTTCGGCATGGAGGATTGGTTCCTCACATGGCCGAGTGTAAGTGATAAGACTTTTCGATATTGGTTGATGGATGTGAGTGCTGGGCCTTTTTGACATGGTTGTGGGAGGTGTTCCCACATGGTCAGATGTGAGTGTTGGGCATGCCTTTCTGATATGATTATAGGATTGGTTCCTACATGATCAGATATAAGTGCTGGGCGGGCCATTCTAACTTAGGGTCAGATATAAGTGCTGAAGAATACCTACATGGAGGCTAGGACTACAACCAGCATGAAAAAGGGCTGGCTCTGTAGAAATTCCTGTGACAAGAAGAATCATGAGATAGCACCCGTGAAGATCCAGTGATGATGATCCAGATCGAGGGATGATCCAAATCCAGAGATGATGCTCCAGAGATGATCCAGATCCAGGTGAAGATGATTTGAAGATGAAGGTGACTTGAAGATAGAGATGACTTGAAGGTGAAGATGATGAGGACTCGATGATGATCCAGATGATACAGAGAAGAAGACTTGTGCTGATAAATTGTGTCAAGAGAATGCCTTCCTAGTTAAGAGGGAGTGTTGATGTAATTGTAAATTCAGAATGTATTAACTTGTATTCCTTATGTATTGTAACCCGATGTTTATTCCAGGATGTATTTGTAATGTACTTGTGTCATGTCATGCCCCGAGGTTCCTATCGGGAGTTTCTATAATGTAAACAAGTCATGTCAAGTCAAGGTGGGTAACCCTCCTATTGTCTAAGGGTTAAAGTCCCTGCAGTTTCGGGGCACTAGGGTTATTAGACTCACCTAGTGAATTCAGCCCTAGTTGGGTTTAGTCAAGTCGAGAATTAATATAAATAGAGAGCTAGCCTCTCTATTTATCACACACTCACTCACACTCAGTTATTGCACATAGCTAACGAAAATAAAGACATTGGGGAAAGGAAGAAAGAGGCTACTACTCTCGGGAGATCATCTTACTATTTTTTGGTTTCACATTTGGTGTTGATTCTATCTTTGAGGAAGTTATGGGTTTTCTCCATTTATGGTTTCCCCGAGGAAAAACACTGTGTTCATTGTCTCTTGTGTTTGATTGCTGTGCTTGTTGTTCTCTCAGTTAAAGATACTAATGTTATGCTAGCTTCATGTTAAAAATCTAACACAATTGTGTGTGCTCATTCTTGAATATCTCATAGAGTTCAGTTTGTGTTGTGTCAAGGAAGTGTTTGACGTGGGGTTCACGTTCAGTAGAACCTTTTCTCAGCTTTAGCACATCTCTTTGATTAGATGAAGGTCTGGTATGATCATGCCAGAACGTTTGTACTAATTCTTTGACATCATGAATTAGCTTCATATCTCGACGAGGCAACCTGCTGACAAAAGCCCAACAATTTTTCCACCTGGAGTCTGCAGATTTAATCTTACAACAGAGTACTTTTGAACAATTTTTCTATTTAATTTAAGTATCTAAGAAGTGTGTGAAAGGAGGCGACGTTGCCGTGTGGACTTGCTTACAACTGATTTTGATAACACATGATGAGCCTCACAAAGATCTTTAGTACGAGACGTCTTCCCAATCACATTAAAAGTAGATTGGAGATTTCTAACAATATGATTGTTAGCATCTGAAATTCTAACCATCTTTATGCCCTGAATTCTCCTAATAACAACTAAACAATTTGACTTTAACAAACATAGTAATAATTGACATTTACTTGCATCGCCTTTGGATTCAAAATATTCCTTCATTAATTTGTTACATTGCCAATCGATAGTGCGTTTGGGAAACTTACCTTCAAGGCCTGACATACAACTTTCATCCACATGGATACGTCTAGGAGTCCTTTTTCGTACAGTAGATAGTCGAGGTAGGGAAGGTGGACATGAGCTATGGATCCTATGGCTTATTTGTTGTCGTGAATCATTCACATGTCGGTCCATATTGGGAGTGTGCTCGACATGGTTGTGGTATTTTGGAAGAGATTACAAATTAATCATTACTCCTAGGTCCAACAATTCATACTTAGTGTCTCTCAATACACCTATGTCTTCAAGAGCTTCAACATGGCTCGTTGATGGATTGTTGGTTGGAGACTGTGTTGATGTTGGAACTTGAGTTGGTTCCAATGGATGCAACCATTTCACCCGTGGTTCTGAAGTAGAGGTTTTTATGTCATCAATTCTGTTAGGATCAGACGCAGTATCAGTGGAAATGTCTGGACCATGTCTCACTCTCTCCATTTCCATCCTGGCCTTTTATTTTACCTCATTTTCCTTTTCAATGGGCATATTCCTTCTAGTTTTTCTTGCTCTGTTACATGAGTTTCCCATATCCAAAGTTTCTTTATCAAAACTATGAGGTTTTACCCCTACATAAGAAGCAACAAATAAGGCATTAGTTCCATTATACATGATACATTATGTGTTCCAACATAAATAACTAAATCATAGATATGTTATTATGCTAATTATTGGCACTGATACATAATCGTTGATTAAAGGTTTCTATTTATGTTTGGACCAAATTTTCATTTCTATACTCTATTTGAGTCAAGTAAAGATACTCAAGTTTGTAGGTATTATAGCTATAGGATTTTGACTTCCTTTGTGTTAAAAAAGTATTGGAATTCAAAAGAAGATGAGTGAAATGAGGAGGTTGCAAATTCCTCGAAAAAAGGAGAAATAATTGAGGTAGAGGCATCCCTATCAAGATCAAAGGCATTTTATGATAAATCTAGCATGAAGAGGAGAGAATGGACAAGTTGGTGAACTATTTAATATGGACCCTCTCCCATGATTGCTTCCAAGGTTTTTATACAAATTGAAGAGTCTCAATAGAGAACCTCATCTATGCCATCCTTGCAGGAAATCAAAATATATTCATGTGAAAATGGTTATTGGTCTACATTGCATACTTCATATTGTATAGAGAATATGGACAACTTGGTGAACTATTCAATATGGACCATTTCCCATGATTACATCAAATGTTTTTTTTTTAAATTGAAGAGTCTCAAGATATAACTTCATCTATGCCATCATTGTGTAAAATCAAAATATATTCATGTGCAAATGTAAATTAGTTAACATGGCATACTTCATCTTGTATGGAGAACATGAGACTTGTTTAGATGTGAATTTGGTATTTATTTTTGTGAAATTAAATGTTGTCTATGAGAGAGATATTGCTGTAGGCATACCATAAAATATAAATCAATGAAATGATCTGAAAACTTGTGAATTAAAACAATTATTTACAATTCACCATACCTATTCAAAATGATCTCTTCTTCCAAAGAAAACTTGTAGTGTGAATCTTTCCACTAACTTCCAGGACCACTGAATATGTTTGACAGATTCCAAGAGTGAGCTTCCATCCAATATATCAAAGAGTGGTGATGGATTGTGAGCCAAATTGCATAGGTGAGGAGCACAAAACACGCGAACAACAAAAGAAAACCCGTGAAAATAGGTAGAAATCCCGGGAATTCAGAACTATATCTTTTTTTACCTACTAACAGGTGCGTGCATGCACCTTTAAGCACGTGCACGTGTGTATAAGACCGCACATGTGCATTGACTTGCACACAAACTTAAACGCGCACGCATCCCTATCTAACATTTAGACCATTTATTGAATAACGTTTATTTCATTTAATGACTAACGTTCTTCAACAACGACTTCATATTCATGATTATTTCCAGTATTTTTACAATATAGTCTAAAACCTATCATCATCACCACCACTACAATATAGTCTAAACCTATCATCATCATCATCATCGTCGTCCTCATCCTCATCAATCATCACCATCATTATTCATCATCATTATCATCGTCATCATCATCATCATCCTCATCATCATAGTCATCATCCTCATTACCATCATTGTCATCATCCTCAGCATCATCATCACCAATATTTTTCATCATCATCCTCCTCCTCCTCCTCATCCTCATCATCCTCCTCCTCCTCCTCATCATCACCAACATTTTTTATCATTTTCATCATCATCATCCTCATCCTCATCATCATCGTCATTATCACCATCATTGTTCACCGTCATCATTATCGTCGTCATCCTCCTCCTCCTCCTCCTCCTCCTCATCATCATAGTCATCATCATCATCATCATCATTGTCATCCTCCTCCTCCTCCTCCTCATCATCATTCCATTGCAAATGCTTGGAAATAAAATCAAAGCAAAGTTTCAACTAAACCTATCATCATCATCATCATTGTTCCTCATCGTCGTCATCATCATCATCATCCTCATTCTCATCCTCATCATCATCATCCTCATCCTCCTCCTCCTCCTCCTCCTCATCATCATCATCACCATCATTGTTTGTCATCATCATCCTCATCCTAATCCTCATCATTATAGTCATCATCCTCATCATCGTCATTGAAATCATCCTTATCATCATCATCACAATCATCATCATCATCATCATCATCATTGTTCCTCATCATCACCAGCATCATCATCATCGCAATCATTCTTCATCCTCATAGTCATCTTCATGGTCATCCTCCTCCTCCTCCTCATCATTGTCTTCGTCATCAACATCATCATCCTCATCATCGCAATAATCATCATCATCATCATAATCACTGTTATCATAGTGATAGTCATCGTGATCATCATCCTCATCATCATCATCATCATCATCATCATCATTGTCATAGTCATCATCCTCATCATCCTCATTGTCATCGTCATCCTCATCATCATCATAGTCATCCTCCTCCTCCTCATCATCATAGTCATCGTACTCATCATCATCAATGTCATCATCATCCTCATCATCATCATAGTCATCATCCTCATTTGATCATCATTGTCATCCTCCTCCTCATCATCATGATCATTCCATTGCAAATGCTTGAAAATAAAATCAAAACAAAGTGTTTACTTATCAAATGCGTGCATGCATCTTTAACGCGGGCGCACAAAGTAGCGCGCACGCGCTTTTAGTGCGTGCACACCTAGAGAGCGCGATCGTGCTTCTAGTGCGTGCACGTTATTTTTTAAACTACGCACGCATGATTTAAATTTAGAATTTTGGCGGCACCTTTTTTCCAACCAACGTGGTGAATGACTTGGCTACTTTGGTTTTAGGTTCGGGTTGCCCAACCAAGTGGTTTGGACTATCTTATGAAATAAAAACTTATTTTGTACCACTTCTACTATTTTGTGAATGATTTTCCATATGCCACGCTTATCCACTGTTAATGAAAATTCACACACTTGTGTAGCTCTGTATGTAGATTCTGAATATGTAATTTTTATTTAAATCTATTATCTTTTTCTATTTTTTATTTAATTCTAAATGGACTAACGTCAATCTAACACAAAAAGGTAGGCTATTTGCTTCAATTATAACTTTTGATTGCCGCACCTATTTAAAAAATGGAAAAGAGCCCACACAAGAAGACACAAAGACCTACATCTTAAAAAATATATCGTTCATTGACTAAGTTAAGACCAAGATGTGGTGGACCAACGCTCGACTTTGTCATTTTAGGGTGTCACTGACTTCCTTAATTTGAAAAATAAAAAATATAACATAAATAAATATGGAAAAATATCATTGCACTAGACACACATGTTATCAACATCTCTATATAATTTTTTTCACAAAATTCCACCATTTGCATACCAAATGAGTGGACCAACGCAAACATATTCATTATTTTTTGGGAAAAATATAACATACCAACTTTAGAAGAACCTCATTTTTTGGGATTTATGCTTAGTTTCCATAAATAAAAGTTTTATATTCTGGAAGGTAATCCGATTGTCTATGTTTCATTTTCTTACACCATATTCCAAAAAGTTGTGTAGGTACCTCTAATATTGCTTTTTTACGTTCAGATTTCTGTTTTTCCCGAAGCCCATTGCAACGAACGTGTCATAAGTGACCAGCATTAGCTTGCACCAGCCCTGTTATTTTAAAAATATGCAGGTTTTGTATTTAAAATTATTATCTAAATATATGGATGTTTAAATTTTAATATTTAATATTTAAATTTTAAAATGTTTTAATGTTTATAGGTCTAGTTATATATATATATATATATATATATATATATATATATATATATTGAAAAATTTAAAACTAACATTTAAAATGAATAAATATTGTTTTTTTATACCATTTCTAGTAGAAGAAAAAATGTAATTTTAGATTAAAAAGATTGAAATCTAAATAATTCTTAATGAAAACTTTATTATATATATATATTTTGTTTATTAATTCATTTATTTTATTTTTAATTGTTAAAAAAAACTAATTCTTAATGCATTTTTTAATTTCTAGGATGACTATGAAACTATTAAATGAGAAAAAAAAAAGAGACCAAAAATTTCATAAAAAAATTTAGATTTAAAAGATTAAAATTATATTTAATTTCCCCCCAAAATTAAAAAAACAATAGTAATTAAGACTATTTAGCAAAAGTAAATTAAAAAAGAACTAATTTTCAACTGAAAAATAAAAACTAAAACCTACCTACTCTATTGTAAATGAAAAATTATAATCATCCAAGTGCAGTGAAATTGCTAGTGTAACCATCTATCTAACAAGACTAAACATAAATTCAAATCTTATTTTACAAAACGAAATCTAAGATGTATAAAAATATGCGAAACTAAGTGTTGAAAATGTAGGTTAATGAAATAAAAGCAAAAACAAAACTGATTTAAACTAGTACTTACTTGGATCCATCGTTCGATGCAGCTTCTGTTTGAAGAATATTCTTCAGGATGTTGATCACCCAAGATTCCTTCTTCCTCCCTTTCAATCTCTAGTTCGAACATGTGCTCCTCATCTGATATGCATGATTCTTCAAATGTCGATTCTTCTTTCACTTCAGGAGGAGTAGTAAATCTTTTAGCTGCTATTAAGATCTCCTTTTCTTGGGAAGAGGAGATCCTTGCTTCTGCTAGGAGTTGAGAGAGTTGATCTAGACTTATGTTGATCCTAAAATCATTTGACTGCAATAAAATCAAGTACTAGAAAAAACGAGTGCATGACAAGCAAAAAAACAGTAGGACAAAACGAGTGCAAAAACATAAATAAAAATGTGCACAAAAATCTGTACAAAAAAAATGAACAGATACAAAGTTAGAAGCAAGTTAGTATGAAATAAATTCTAGCCCCAAAAATGAAAGCAATCGAAACTTTACACTACAAAACTGTAAAAGAAAACTTGCATAAAAACAAACTCGCATTTGCAGAAAAAGAAAATACTTTGCAGAAAATAAACACACTTACGAAAACAAAGGAACAACAAGGCATTGGGGCACCCCACTATAGTGGATGCATCTGGCTGTTACACCACGAAAATTCCAGAAATTCCGTAGTGAAGTCATCCTTGCGTCTTACCGTTTCCCCCTCCCCTTTGCTGTGTAATGTAAAAGTAATCTCTCTACCTATCTAAACTCTGATCCCTTTTAGCACCTCTCCGGCAACGACACCAAAATGTTGAGAAAAATATTAAACAAATTATAACATATATATCCAACGATTTAATTATCAACCCAGAGAGAGCATAAACTTGTGAGGTACATACAAAATATATGCAGGGGTAGAGTATTGCTAACCTATTCTACAACTGAAATTGAATTTAAGTTATGAAAATAAGAAATTGTATAGAAATAAATCTAATTGCAGAAAACATGAAATTGCATAAATTAACTTGATAAAGAAAGACTGAAATTGCATGAAACAAACTGGTATAAAGCAATCGACATTAACTTGTGAGCTCACATAAATCTATGCTATCAATTCATAAGAAAGAAAGTGCTGAAAATCCATATTAACATGGAAGAGTACAGGATTTGCATCAAAACATAATCTCCATTACAATAAAAAATCCATTCTATGACTAACTCTAAACTATTCTCTACTTCCAAACCACTAGAGAGGTTTCTAACCAAAATGAGGAGAGAGCCTTCCTATTTATACATGAATTCAAGATAACTAATCATAATTACAGATCCACTATTTTCTTAACCTATCTCTCAAAATCCTCAACAATTTTACAACTCATACCTTCAAATTCTCAACAAATCTACAACTCATCCCTTCAAATCCTCAACAAATATTGGATGAGATATTCTCTTCACATGTCCATGATCTTCTCCTTGAAATTAGCCCACATCTTGAGGATGAAATTCGAATTTGAGGCTAGGTGGTCACTTTTGAGCTTGTTAAAGCCTTCAAATACACCTGTAAGCATGACCAAACACACCCATTTTTAAAGTATCATATGAAAATATGTTATTTTTCTCAATAATTAACCACAAATTCACTCAAAATACTAAAAAATAAACGATTTGGAAAATGGTAATATAAACCCATATTTATTATGAAAGTGGTGAATATTAATGGTTTTATGGAAGAATAATATATGAATAAGGTGACAAATGGTATAGGAAGATGAATAAAATGTGGTATTTTTGCGGCTCAACATTCCCCCCAACTTGACTGGTTGCATGTCCTCATGCAACTATGAATTGATTCTTTTTAAAACTTTTGGCTTCGTAGCTGAGTTGCACATGATGATGGTATGTAACGGTAAATCATTGTAGGTTTTGAAATGCATGAGTGGCGACAATTTTCCTTTTCTTCTTTATATATATATATATATATTTGTGGCTGGTTCTTGTGTGACAACCATAACAAATGTTGGTTCTTGTGTTAACAAAATTCATTTATTTTACTTGTATTTTTGCTGCAATACATAAGATTTAAAAGTTTACATGCATTTAAAATGATGAACCATCAATGTATATTAGAAAGCCTTTTTTTCATATTATGAATCATGCCAATATATACAAAATAGTTTGGGAAAGACATGTTGGTTAAGGGTAAATGGGATGATGAATATGAATATATAAAATGGTAATGAATAGTTCCCCTCCCCCCAACTTAAGATGTATTAGGTTTATGAAAAGAAGAAAGGGAATGGAGTGAGGGAATTTTCCAAATTCATTCATTTTCTAGCATTTAAGAAATTACATGGCGAAAGATTAAAAAACAACATACCTCCACTTACCCAAAAAGTTGATGAACTTATGCAATAGGAATGTGGCTCCTACTCCTGAATGATAGAATGTGAAGTGAAGGATATGAACTGCTGCTAGGTTGGATGAAGTAAACGATGAAAGCTGAAAGTAGAACTGTGGTACTCTCATATGGCTGGAAGTATGCTGATGTAAAACTACTGATGGTGTCATGAAAGATATATAGTCTTCACCTGCTACAAAAATCGATGGTACAATTCTTACTATGCGAATAAACGTGTCGATGATGGAAAGAAGTCATTGGATTACCGACCATTGATGAATGTCATTAACCAATGGGAGGAAATCTCACCATTGATGTCAATGAGTGCTAAGGTACCTAAGTGCATTGTGCAAAGTGCGAATAAATGAGCTGATGTCGAGCCACTTGCAAGATATAACGATCAAGGGACATTGATGTATTCCCATGATTGTCAGCGAGAGAACTTGCCATTAAGGCATGCAAGCCTCAAGGTACTAAAAATGAACTCTAGTATCTATCCCAGATAAGGTGCTGAGGTCGATGGGGCAAGACTTGTTGAAAGGTGGGCCTTAAGGAATCCCATTAGAAAAATTTCAAGGTCTAAAATGGGTCTCCTAAGGAAAATAATAAAATAATAGTTAAAATGATAAAATGATAATTAAAATAATAAAATAAAATTTATTAATTTTGGAATTTATTAATTTTGGAGGAAAAAAGAAAAAAACTACTTTTTGTGTTCGTATTTTCGACATTTCTCCCTGTTTTTTTACTCAAATTTCGATTAGGAGAGCTCGTTGGATGCGGAATCAATTTCACATCCAACGAGCTCTCCCGATCGAAATTTGAGTAAACACACAGGGAGATATGTCAAAAATAAGAACAAAAAAAGTAGTTTTTTTTATAATAAATATGTCAATTCAACTATTATGGTTCTTGAATTCCAACCCACAAGAACTTATTGTTGGCACGCTTTCTTATAAGACCCATTTTAGACCCCAAATTTCCTCTAATGCACACCAGTCAACATGAGTTGTACATAATGAGTGGTAGGACTATAAATGAAAGATGTGAAGGTCAAAAACAGTTTTTATGGCAGGGATAACAAAGCAATGTAGCCATGGAAAGGAAGCTGAATGGTTTTATACAGAAGGAAAAAGATAAATTGAAAATGAGGAAAAATGTGTGCGACTCAGAAAGGTAGGCATGCGGGAAGTCATGATGTATAAGGCAGAAAAAGTAGACTCTAACATGGATGACGAATAAGCTTGGAAGAAAAAATGGTAAGTAGTCATGACATGGTGTAACTAGTTTCTGAAAAGCTTCTTTGTGGCAGTAAATGTCATGACATACACAAGGGAAAACTCAACTCCTTCGAGCTTCCAATGGAACATTTTTTCTAAAAATCTTCTGCGCTTCTAGAATTCAATTCTGGACGCCATTCGTTTGTTTGTAAGTCTGCAAAAATGTTAGTATTTCTCTGCAACAAACCTGTTAGAGCATTGAAAATATATGAAATTATGTGCTTAACAAAAGTTAAAGAGAATAAATAAAATGCTCTTATACGTGAAAGTAGCAACGCTTCCTGTCAAAACATGTTTCTGAGTAGCTTGCGAAAACAAGTTTTCGCAACAATCATAATATTGATAAGATTCCAAGTTCATTTTTAATTTTTAATTTTATGAGTTGTTACCTAATGCTTTTTATTTATCTATATGTTTCTAATTTTTAATTTTATTTTTTGTAATGTTATCATAATCCTTTTATTATTATTTCTGAAGTTGTTTTTGTTTATATATTTTTTAAATTTGATTTATTTACAAAAACAAATTTTATGTGCTTATTTTAATTTTATAACTTTAAGTATATAGATATGAATATGCATCTTTATGTAATGATTGCGCAATAGGGAGAGAGGGTCGACCCCTCTAAAAGCAATCTATCTTAATGATCAAACAAGCGATTTTTTATGGTAAGTTTGGCAGCTTGAAACAAACACCTACCTCGCTTAAACCAAAGATGTGCTAGGTCCCACTGTGCAAAAATAAAAATCAAGAAGAAGGCTTAGATGCGACAACAACTATGTTCAATTTCAAAGATGCATATTAATTATATCATTATCTTATGTTTGACCTAAAATTTTTATTTTTAATTGTTTGTGTATTTTAATTATTGTTATATGTATATTATAGTAATTATCTAAAAATTAAAATAAATTATGCTAATCTATAAATATTAAAAATAAAAACAAATTATACTAATCCCATGCAAAAAGTGGAATATATATTTATGCACTTTGTAATTTGGATAAGTTTATATATATATAAATAAAGTTTTATCATGTTGAAATTTCATAAATTGTTTAATCGTTTTCTTCTTTTATAATGAAACACATAAAATTAAATAAAACAAAGTATTTTTGCTTTTGTTTTATGTTTGTTTAGTATTTTTTATTTTTGTTTATTAACTTAATGTTAATTTGTTTATATATATATATATATTATTTATTTAAAAACAACAATATGTTTGTATTTATTTATTTTAAAGTTTAATTAGGTTATATATATATGAATGGAAAATGCCACTTTCAATTGGTGCAACGATCCAGGTCTACCTGGTTAAGATAACCTAATAAAAAAACAAGCTTGTAAAGAAAACAAAATAATGAATATGAGAAAACTGTTTGAAATGCAAACAACCAACTATTCACACAATTTAATCTCTTTCTTGTAATTCAATATTTTCCATCTCCACAAGTGTGAAAGACATATTCCGGTATTTTTTAAAACCTGAATCTGGTCCAAATACATGTCAAAAAGAGCATGGCACAATATTGGTGAATGTATCACTACTCGTGCACTGAAGAAAACATTAAGGATTAAGATACTTTTTCATGAAACTTATCCCTAAAAAATATAATCATGCAACTCTCAGAATTGGATAAATTTACCATATAGATTCCAATAGATGTATAAAACATAAGCATAAAAGTTCAAACAACCTCTAGATAAAGCCAGGATTGATTAAACTGTCATTTATGAATGTAATAAACTTTTCATGTCATAACCATCCAAAGAAGGAACATAAAAAGTGAATAAAATCCAAGATAGAATAGTCTTTATTATAAATTACACATAGGGTCGACCTTCATATGTATAATTAAAACAAAAAGAGTAAAATAAAATGCACATATAAAACAAAAAGTAATGAGATCGTCTCTCATATTTAGAGAGGGTGTTCTTCCTTTTCAAATGTACTTCTATGTAGATCTAACTAAATCATCCTAAAAAGGAGAGTCCAATCCAGAGATAATTTTAGGGGCGAATTTTAGCCTAGTGGGTTATTTTTCCATGTTTTTTTCTCAAAAAAGATTAGCCATTTTGTATTTGTTGAAGCTGTGTTTCGCCCAATTTTGATGGGGTAAAATTTTTCCTCCCAAAAAACCGCCAAATTATTATATAAACGATATAAAATCCCTGGAAAGTAAAATATGTTTTGAAAAATATCGCCAATCATTTTATAGTTTGCGTTTTAAGAATTGGTAATATTCGCCAACATTTATATACTTTTAAATAAGTATGGTTCCCTAAAATCATCCCTGGTCCAATCCTTACATACATATCTGATATCTGTAAGTAATGATATATATATACAAGGTTTACATACATAACTGTAAGTAATGATATATATATACAAGGTTTAGTCTTTACGCTCCTATCTTTGTGAAGAAGAGAATACTGGAAAACATAGAAATGACATTGTTTTGCAACATAAGAGGACTTTAAGAGTGGATGGTTATAATGAAAAGCTGCCTTATTTGTATTAATAAGGCTTCGTTATCTCAAAAAGAAGTTGTCCTTTCACTTATTTTTTGATTGAAACTCTAGGTTTCACTCTTGTAAAAGCAATACACACTTGGCTGTTCTTCCGGTTAAGGCAGATTTCTCCATCAAATATATAAATGGGTCCTCTCTACAAAGCACAGTTACTTCTTTATTCAAGATATAGGTTCTCAACTTATCGAAAACAAACACAACCGCGAGGCAAATATCATCAATGTTTACATATTTATTATCATAATCTACCCAGGTATTGCTTACGTAATAGATAGTATGTTCTTTCCCTTCATCGTATTTTTGCATAAGTGCTGCCCTTGGGTGCTGAAGTTTCCCTTGCCTCTGCAGGTGAGTTTTGAAGAGCAGGTAAGTCTAAACAGTCTAATCTACTGCAACCCTTGGTTCCTTTTATTATGCTTCTGGGTCGGCTACTACTGGGTTAAAAAAACCAAGCTTTGGAAAAGAAAGAGATGCTACTGTATGAGATGGTAGTAGTTTTGATGCTGCTGGCAATATGATACTGATGGGGATCTTTCTCTGTATTTGATATGGAACTACAACTCGATATTTATATGCATTTGGCATTGTAACCGAATATGTTACCGACCTATTAACTTAAATCGAATTTACTCGAGCAACTGCCTTTTCCTCCTTTCCTTCCGCTTGACCTCGGATTGTATCCATCTAAAAAGCTACCGGGTATTGATCTAGATATTCCTTTGATGTTGGGTAAACAGTTGAACATATGCGCCGACGCTAACCCTAGTTGAGGAAAGGGTGAGAGCATAATACATGGGAGAATCATATCTTTTATACGTTCCTTTTTCATCATTCCCACTATCGACTATTGGAGCTACCTTATTTCTTTCGTAACTGCCTAGCATGGGAACAAACTTCATTATTGAATTCGTGGTGGGAACGCAGAATGGGTAACATGGGGAGAAGGACCGCAGAGAACTGGCGTGAATCTGTTGCTAAAGATATCAAATCACAAAGAAGATAACTATGAAATAATAATTATGACGCGTAGGGAAAATCGTTGCATAGAAATCGGAGTTGGTTGTAATGAGTGCCAAATAGTCGTTAGAATCAATAGCAAGATATCTACAACTGGCTGTTAGCCGTATAGGATCTTAAAATCACAATGATGATATCCCTCTCTCCGCACTAAGCTCAAGATTTGGTATGATTTGTTGGACTATTAGTTGATTGCGATTAAGAAATCTCGTTTGTGATATTTTATTTTGGAATTCATAGTTTCATTTTAAAACAATCCACATTACATTACTGATGACCAGTGTGTGATGAACTCTGGTGAAGGTCGTGCGATGGAATCTCACTTACGCTGTCAAACTATTCATCGTTGACACAAATGATGGCTGTCCTAGTTTTAGGGTTATTGCCACCTGCATTAGAGACCACCAAGGATTTAACTAGCACAAACGGAAGCTAGGGTTTGTGCCATCATAAACAGAGGTTCTGGTTCTAGTTTTTTTTTATCACCTACAAATAGAGATTGCTAGGGTTTCTGCCACCGCTAACATAAGATCTGGTCTTAGGTTTTCTGTCACATGAAAATGGATCCCGCTAGGGTATCTACTTGAGCAATGGAGTAGTGTGTCAGACATTTAGGTTTGTCGAAACTAGGGTCAACTCTATGTAGGTTTTGGAGTGGAAACATGAAGGCCCAAGCATGGTATCCGCATTCCTTTTATTATTATTATCATATATTCTTTTATATGTTTTATTTTATTTTATTTTTAATTTATTGGTTTTTATTTTTCTAAATTTTTGCAGGTATCAGACTATACACATCGAAAGATAGGTTGAAGGATAGATTGAAATATGGGTTGAAGGAATAGGCTGAAGAATGGGTCATTAGATCTGCTATTTCATTTTTAATTTTTAATTTTTATTATAACTGTTATTTTAAAAATTTGTAGGTTTTGTATTTAAAATTATTATATAGATATATTGATGTTTAAATTTTTAATATTTAATTTTAATATTTAATATTTAAATTTTAAAATGTTTTAATGTTTATAGGTCTAGTTTTATACATTTTTGTTTTGAAAAATATAAAACTAACTTTTAAAATGAATAAACATTGTTTTTTATACTATTTCTAGTAGAAGAAAAAAAGTACTTTTTAAAAGTACTTTTAGATTAAAAAGATTGAAATCTAAATAATTCTTAATGCAAACTTTATTATATATATATATTTATTTTATTAATTCATTTATTTTATTTTTAATTGTTAAAAAAACCAATTTTTAATGCATTTTTTTAATTTCTAGGATGACTAAGAAATTATTAAATAAGAAATAAAAATAAAAAGAGACCAAAAATTACATAAAAATATTTAGATTTAAAAGATTAAAATTATTTTTAATTCTTAAAAAAAAATTAAAATAAAATAGTAATTAAGACTATTTAGCAAAAGTAAATTAAAACAGAACTAATTTTCAACTAAAAAATAAAAACTAAAACCTACCTACTCTATTCTAAATGAAAAATTATAATCATCTAAATGCAGTGAAATTGCTTGTGTAACCATCTATCTAACAAGACTAAACATAAATTTAAATCTAATTTTACAAAAACATGCGAAACGAAGTGCTGAAAATGTAAGTTAATGAAATAAAAGAAAAAACAAAACTGATTTAAACTAGTACTTACTTGGATCCATCGCTCGACGCAGCTTCCATTTGCAGGATATTCTTCAGGATGTTGATTACCCGAGATTCCTTTTTCCTCCATTTCAATCTCTAATTCGAATAGGTGCTCCTCATCTGATATGCATGATTCTTTAAATGTCAATTCTTCTTTCACTTCAGGAGGAGTAGTAAATCTTTTAGCTGCTATCAAGATCTCTTTTTCTTGGGAAGAGGAGATCCCTGCTTCTGCTAGGAGTTGAGAGAGTTGATCTAGACTTATGCTCACCCTAAAATCATTTGATTGCAATCAAATCAAGTACTAGAAAAAATGAGCACATGAAAAGCACAAAAACAATAGCACAAAATGAGTGCAAAAACAGAAATAAAAAGGTGCACAAAAATCTGTACAAAAAAAAATGAACAGATACAAAGTTAGAAGCAAGTTAGTATGAAATAAAGGCCAGCCCCAAAAATGAGAGCAATCAAAACTTTACACTACAAAATTGTAAAATAAAACTTGCATAAAAAAAAACTCGCATTTGCAGAAAAATAAACACACTTACGAAAACAAAGGAACACCAAGGCTTTGGGGCACCCCACTATAATGGATGTATCTAGCTCTTACACCACGAAAATTTCAGAAATTCTATAGTGAAGTCATCCTTGCGTCTTATTGTTTTCCCCTCCCCCTTGCTGTGTAATGTAAAAGTAATCTATCTACCTATCTAAACTGATACCTTTTAGCACCTCCTCGGCAACAACGCCAAGTTGTTGGGGAAAATATCAAACAAATTATAACATATATATTCAACGATTTAATTGTCAACCCGGAGAGAGCGTAAACTTGTGATGTACATATCCGCGAGATGTAGAACAGTTGGTGGCAGGGTATGGTTAAGATGCCCCCTAAGTTGGAAGGTCACCGGTTCTAATTCCGTCGGATACCAAAAAATCCAACCATGTTAAGGGTTGGTGCATTCCAGGCTGGGTGCGATCCCTGGGTGATTTTGATGGCTTAGATGCCCCTGGTTCGTGGTTTATTAGCTAATGGAAACCCTGCTAGTCAAGGGGGTTCCACCACTTTGCCAAAAAAACAAAAAACAAAAAAACTTGTGAGGTACATACAAAATATATGCAGGAGCAGAGTATTGCTAACCTATTCTACAACTGAAATTGAATCTAAGTTATGAAAATAGGAATAAATCTAATGGAAAAAAACATGAAATTCCATAAATTAACTTGATAAAGAAAGACTGAAATTGCATGAAACAAACTGGTATAAAGAAATCGGCATTAACTTGTGAGCACACATAAATCTATGCTATCAATTCATAAGAAAAAAAGTGTTGAAAATCCATATTAACATGGAAGAGTACATGATTTGCATCTAAGCATAATCTCTATTACAATAAAAAATCCATTCTATGACTAACTCTAAACAATTATCTACTTCCAAACCACTAGAGAGATCTCTAACCAAAATGAGGAGAGAGCCCTCCTATTTATACATGAATTCAAGATAACTAATCATAATTACAGATCCACTATTCTCTCAACTTATCCCTCAAAATCCTCGACAAATTTACAACTCATCCTTTCAGATCCTCAACAAATCTACAACTCATTCCTTCACTCAAAATACTAAATGAATGATTTGGAAGATGGTAATATAAACCCATATTTATTATGAAAGTGGTGAATATTAATGGTTTTATGGAAGGATAAGATATGAATAAGGTGACAAATGGTATAGGAAAGATGAATAAAGTGTGGTCTTTTTGCGGCTCAACATTCCCCCCAACTTGACTGATTGCCTGTCCTCATGCAACTATGCATTGATTCTTTTTAAAACTTTTGGATTCGTAGCTGAGCTGCACATGATGATGGTATGTAACAGTAAATCATTTTAGGTTTTGAAATGCATGAGTGGCAACAATTTTCCTTTCTTCTTTATATATATTTGTGGTTGGTTCTTATGTGAAAACCATAACAAATGTTGGTTCTTGTGTTAACAACATTCATTTATTTTACTTGTATTTTTTCTGCAATACATAAGATTTAAAAGTATACATGCATTCGAAATGATAAACCATCAATGTATATTAGAAAGCCTTTTCTTCATATTATGAATCATACCAATATATACAACATAGTTTGGGAAAAACATGTTGATTAAGGGCACATTAAGGGTAAATGAGATGATGAATATGTAAAATGGTAATGGAGTGAGGGAATTTTTCAAATTCATTCATTTTCTAGCATTTAAGGAATTACATGGCTAAATATTAGAAAACAACATACCTCCACTTACCCAAGAAGTTGATGAACTTATGTAATAGGAATGTGGCTGCTGCTGCTGAATAATAGAATGTGAAGTGAAGGATCTGAAATGCTGCTTGGTTGGATGAAGTAAAAGATTAAAGTTGAAAGTAGAACTATGGTACTCTCATATGGCTGGAAGTATGCTGCTGTAAAACTACTGATGGTGTCATGAAAGATATATAGTCTTCACCTACTACAAAATTCGATGGTACAATTCTTACCATGCGAATAAATGTGTCGATGTCGAACATGGAAAGAAGTCATTGGATTACTGACCATTGATGAATGTCATTAACCAATGGGAGGAAATCTCACCATTGATGTCAATGAGTTCCAAGGTACCTAAGTACATCGTGCAAAGTGTGAATAAATGAGCCGATGTCGAGCCACTTGCAAGATCTAATGATCAAGGGACATTGATGTATTCCCATGATTGTTAACAAGAGAACTTGCCATTAAGGTATGCAAGCGTTAAGGTACTAAAAATGAACTCTAATCTCTATCCCAGATAAGGTGTTGAGGTCGATGGGGCAATACTTGTTGAAAGGTGGGCCTTAAGGAATCCCACATCAGTCAACATGAGTTGTACATAATGAGTGGTAGGACTATAGATGAAATATGTGAAGGTCAAAAACATTTTTTATGGCAGGGATAACAAAGCAATGTAGTCATGGAAATGAATCTGAATGGTTTTATTCAGAAGGAAAAAGATAAACTGAAAAATGAGGAAAAATGTGTGCGACTCTGAAAGGTAGGCATGCGAGAAGTCATGATGTATAAGGCAGCCAAAGTAGACTCTAACATGGATGAAGAATAAGCTTGGAAGGAAAAATGGTAAGTATTTATGACATGACGTAACTGGTTTCTGAAAGGCTTCTTTGTGGCAGCAAATGTCATGACATACACACGGAAAAACTCAACTCCTTTGAGCTTCCAATGGAATATTTTTTTTTTCTGAAAATATTCTCCGATTCTAGAAATCAATTCTGCACACCATTCGTTCGTTTGTAAGTCTGCAAAAAGGTTAGTATTTCTCTGCAACAAAATTGTTAGAGCTTTGAAAATATATGAAATTATGTGCTTAACAAAAGTTAAACAGAATAAATAAAATTCTCTTATACCTGAAAGTACCAATGCTTCCTGTCAAAGCATGTTTCTGAGTAGCTTGTGAAAACAAGTTAGCGCAACAATCATAAAATTGAAAAGATTCCAAGTTCAATTATAATTTATAATTTTATGATTTGTTACCTAATGCTTTTTATTTATTTATATATTTTTAGTTTTTAATTTTATTTTTTGTAATGTTATCATAATCCTTTTATTATTATTTCTGAAGTTGTTTTTGTTTATATATTTTTTAACTTTGATTTATTTACAATTTTTTTTTGATGTGCTTATTTTAATCTTATAAGTTTATGTATATAGATATGAATATGCATATTTATGTAATGATTGTGCAATAGGGAGAGAGGGTCAACCCTTTCAGTGGTCGACCCCTCTAAAAACAAACTATCTTAATGATCAAACAAGTGATTTTTTATGGTAAGTTTGGCAGCTTGAAACAAACACCTACCTCCCCAAAACCGAAGATGTGCGAGGTCCCACTGTGCAAAAATAAAAATCAAGGAGAAGGCATAGCTGTGACAACAGTTGCCTTCAATTTCAAATACGCATATTAATTATATCATTATTTTATGTTTGATCTAAAAAAATTATTTTTAATTGTTTTTATGTATTTTAATTATTGTTATATATATATATAGTAATTATATAAAAATTAAAATAAATTATGCTAATATATAAATATTAAAAATAAAAACAAAATATACTAATCCCATACAAAAAGTGGGATATTTATTTATGGATTTTGTAATTTGGATAAGTTTATATATATATATATATATATATATATATATAGGAATACAATTTTAAAACAAAATAATTAATTAGCTCCTCTAGGTCAGATAGACCAAAGTCTCGTCACGGTGGACGTTAAGCATCATCATGATGATGTTCATATAAATATAAAGTTTTATCATGTTGAAATTTCATAAATTGTTTAATAGTTTTCTTCTTTTATAATGAAACAAATAAAATAAAATAAAACAAAGTATTTTTGCTTTTGTTTTATGTTTGTTTAGTATTTTTTATTATTTATTATTTATTTTTGTTTATTAACTTAATGTTAATTAGTTTATATATATATATTATTTATTTATTTAAAAACAACAATATGTTTTTATTTATTTATTTTAAAGTCTAATTAGTTTATATATAATAAGTTGAAAATGCCACTTTCAACAAGTGCAATGATCCAGGTCTACCTCATTGGGATAACCCAATAAAAAAACAAGCTTGTAAGGACAGCTATGAAGACACTGTAACTTCACCATATCTGGACAGGGAAGCGAAAGAATGAATATGAGAAAACTGTTTGAAATGTAAACAACCAACTATTCACATGACTTAATCTCTTTCTTTTGATTCAATATTTTCCATCTCCACAAGCGTGAAAGACATATTTCGGTATTTTTTAAAAACTGAATCTTGTCCAAATACATGTGAAAAATAGCATAAAAGAGCATAGAACAATATTGGTGAATGGATAACTACTCATGCACTGAAGAAAACATTAAGGATTAAGTTACTTTTTCATGAAACTTATCCCTATAATCATGCAACTCTCAGAATTGGATAAATTTACCATATAGATTCCAATAGATGTATAAAACATAAGCAGAAAAGTTCAAACAACCTCTAGATAAAAGCCACGATTGATTAAACTGTCATTTATGAATGCAATAAACTTTTCAAGGCATAACCATCCATGGAAGGGACATAAAAAGTGAATAAAATCCAAAATAGAATAGACTTTATTATAAATTACACATGAAGGCCCACGCAGGGTATCCGCATTCCTTTTTTATTATTATCATATATTCTTTTATGTGTTTTATTTTATTTTATTTTTAATTTATTGGTTTTTGTTTTTTTAAATTTTTGCAGGTATCAGCCTGTACAGATTGAAAGATAGGCTGAAGGACAGATTGAAATATGAGCTGAATGAATAGGTTGAAGAATGGGTCGTTCGATCTGCTATTTTATTTTTTTTAATTTTTTATTATATCTGTTAATTTTAAAATTATTATCTAGATATATTGATGTTTAAATTTTAAATTTTAAATTTTAATATTTAATATTTAAATTTTAAAATGTTTTAATGTTTATAAGTCTAGTTTTATAAATTTATTTAAAAAAAAAAAATTTAAAACAAACATTTAAAATGAATAAAATTGTTTTTATACTATTTCTACAAGAAGAAAAAAAGTACTTCTAGATTAAAAAGATTGAAATCTAAATAATTATTAATGCAAACTTTATTATATATATATTTTTGGTTTATTAATTCATTTATTTTATTTTTAATTGTTAAAAAAAACTAATTCTTAATGCATTTTTGTTATTTCTAGGATGACTAGGAAATTATTAAATAAGAAATAAAAATAAAAAGAGACCAAAAATTTCATAAAAATTTTAGATTTAAAAGATTAAAATTATTTTTAATTCCTAAAAAAAAATAAAAAAATAGTAATTAAGACTATTTAGCAAAAGTAACTTAAAACAGAACTAATTTTCAACTGAAAAATAAAAACTAAAACCTACCTACTCTATTTTAAATGAAAAATTATAATCATCTAAGTGTAGTGAAATTCCCAGAGTAACCATCTATCTAACAAGACTAAACATAAATTCAAATCTAATTTTACAAAATGAAATCTAAGATGTATAAAAACATGCGAAACTAAGTGCTGAAAATGTAAGTTAATGAAATAAAAGCAAAAACAAAACTGATTTAAACTAATACTCACTTGGATCCATCGTTCGATGCAGGTTCTGTTTGTAGGATATTCTTTAGGATGTTGATCACCTGAAATTTCTTCTTCCTCCCTTTCAATATCTAGTTCGAACAGGTGCTCCTCATTTGATATACATGATTCTTCAAATATCAATTATTCTTTCACTTTAGGAGGAGTAGTAAATATTTTAGGTGCCATCAAGATCTCCTTTTCTTGGGAAGAGGATATCCCTGCTTTTGCTAGGAGTTGAGAGAGTTGATATAGACTTATGATCATCCTAAAATCATTTGACCGCAATCAAATCAAGTACTAGAAAATATGAGTACATGACAAGCACAAAAATAGTAGCACAAAACGAGTGCAAAAACATAGATAAAAATGTGCACAAAAATTTGTACAAAAAAAAATGAACAGATACAAAGTTAGAAGCAATTTAGTATGAAATAAAGGCTAGCCCAAAAAATGAAAGCAATTGAAACTTTAGACTACAAAACTGTAAAAGAAAACTTGCATAAAAACAAACTCGCATTTGCAGAAAAAGAAAATACCTTGCAGAAAAATAAACACACTTATGAAAACAAAGGAATAAGAAGGCTTTGGGGCACCCCACTATAGTGGATGCATCTGGCTGTTACACCACGGAAATTACAGAAATTTTGTAGTGAATTCGTCCTTGCATCTTAGCATTTTCCCCTCCCCCTTGTTGTGTAATGTAAAAGTAATCTCTCTACCTATCTAAACTCTGATCCCTTTTAGCACCTCCCCAGCAATGACGCCAAAATGTTGGGGAAAATATTAAACAAATTATAATATATATATCCAACGATTTAATTGTTAACCTAGAGAGATTGTAAAGTTGTGAGGTACATACAAAATATATGCAAGGGGAGAGTATTGGTAACCTATTCTACGAATGAAATTGAATCTAAGTTATGAAAACATAAAATTATATAGAAATAAATCTAATTGCAGAAAACATGAAATTGCATAAATTAACTTGATAAAGAAAGACTGAAATTGCATGAAACAAACTGGTATAAGGCAATCGGCATTAACTTGTGAGCTCACATAAATCTATGCTATCAATTCATAAGAAAGAAAGTGCTGAAAATCTATATTAACATGGAAGAGTATAGGATTTGCGTCAAAGCATAATCTCCATTACAATAAAAAATCCATTCTATGACTAACTCTAAACTATTCTCTATTTCCAATCCACTAGAGATATCTCTAACCAAAATGAGGAGAGATCCCTCCTATTTATACATGAATTCAAGATAACTAATCATAATTATAGATCCACTATTCTCTCAACTTATCCCTCAAAATCCTCAACAAATTTATAACTCATCCCTTCAAATCCTCAACAAATCTATAACTCATCCTTTCAAATCCTCCAACAAATATTGGATGAGATATTTTCTCCACATGTCGATGATCTTCTCCTTAAAATTATCCCACATATTGAGGATGAAATTCTAATTTGAGGCTAGGTGGTCACTTTTGAGCTTTTTAAAGTCTTCAAATACACCTGTAAGCATCACCAAACTCACCCAACTTTAAAGTATAATGAAAATATGTTATTTTTGTCAATAATTAACCACAAATTCACTCAAAATACTCAAAAATAAATGATTTGGAAAATGGTAATATAAAGCCATATCTATTATGAAAGTGGTGAATATTAATGGTTTTATGGAAAAATAAGATAGGAATAAGGTGACAAATCGTAAAGGAAAGATGAATAAAATGTGGTATTTTTGCGGCTCAACACTCTTCGCCTTGACCCAATTTATATTATACGGTGAGAATGTGTGTGCATATTAATCCTTATTTTTTTCTATGAGATGAGAATTTAAAGAGAAGATGATAAAAAAATTGGTAATTTTTATATGTATTTTGGTGGTGAGCGCCAAGGACAAATGTTGTGAGAAACCACCAATGTTTGGAAGGATGGAGGGAGATTACATCATGATCATTCCACCCATAAATTGAAGACTAGTAGTAGGCACAAATTTTTGAGCTCATTTCGAGCCTAGTATTAGACTAGTATTTGTTCTATGTTGTTACAATTGCAATTGCTCACACATTGTCACACCTTAGACTTGCTATATTTTTTTTCTACTCCAAACCAAGGTTAACTCAATCTGACCTCCTTGCTTTCATCAAATATAAACTTGATTCTTCCTTTTAACCATCTTGGTTAGAAATTTTGTCTAACAAACCCAATCAAGTAATAAATACATAAACAATAAGAAGAAGAAGAAAAATAGAATGATCGGGAAGCAAGGGAAAGGGGGAAATCGAACCAATGTTGGGGGGATAGTTATTCCAATTAGGGTCAAACATAATGAAAACAAGGGTGTAAACATAATGGTCCCTGTGATTTTTATGGATAATATAATTGCAATGATCTATGTCCCATTCTTCCATAAATCTAACAATTAACAACCCAATTTCCTAATCAAATGGCCCAACAAGAATCAACAACCTTACCAAAACTATTCCCTCAACATGGAATCATTGATTATAATGGTTAGCGACGGCCTTCTTTTTCCCATTTGGATTCCCAACAAAAGATGGAATTTCATACTAACCTATCTACCACACTTATTATAAGTCACAATACATGAGAAATTATAAGAGGACACACCTTCCACCTTGGAAATAATTAGCTTTTCTTGGAGAGTGAGGGGGGGGGGGGGGGGGGGGGGGGGGGGTTAGATGGGCTTCCACATTCACGCGGTTGGCCCTGATTAGTAGAGTATTAAATTATTCTCGAAATAAATAAAAGCTCATTAATGCAATGCTCTTGTTTTTATTGTCATCCTCATCCTCATCCTCCTCCTCATCATCATCGTTGTCATCATCATCATCATCATCGTCATCCTCATTTCCATGGTTGTCTCCATCAACATCATCATCCTCCTCATTATCATCATTATCGTCATCGTCATCATCATCATCAACATTGTCATCATCATCATCATCGCCATCACTATCATCACTATCACCATCATTAACATCATCACCATCATCATCATCATCACCACCATCATCATCATCGTCATCATCATCATCACCACCATAATCATCACCATCATCATCATTATCTATGTCATTCATCATCATTATTGTCATCATCATCATCATTATTTTTACATTCCATCATCATCATCATCATCGTCAGCATCCTCATCATCTGCATCTTCATCATTATCATTAGAATCCTCATCGTCGTCTCTACTAGTCTTTCTGTCTATTCCTATGAAATACATAAACACTACCTAGGTCATTGAACTTTTTAAACTCTTAAAAGGAAGTTAGCTTGCATCTCATACATGTCTCTAGTTTATATTAACATAGTGTAACTATTTAAAAGTTAAAAATTATAATATATATTTGATTATTTAATCTATCTGTATTTTACATTAATGTCTAGTATAACTTAATTTTACTACTATATGTAAAATGGTAAATCAAAATAACAAATTAAAAACAATATTGTAAATTTCAACCTAGTTATACAACATAAGCTATTTGAAAGAAACCCACCTCCATGTGAGGATGTTGCGAAGCTACCTAAAGGCCTCCAACACTCCATCATCATCGTCATAGTCATCCTCGTCATCATCATCATCATTCCCAACATTGTCGTCTTCATCATCATCATCAGCATCAACAATAATATCAGCATCGTCATCCTCATTGTCATTATTGTCATCATTATCATCCTTGTCATTATTATCTTCATCATCATCATCATCATCATCATCATCGTCGTCGTCGTCGTCGTTGTCGTCGTCAATATCCTCATCCTCATCCTCATTGTCATCATCATCATCATCCCCATCATTGTTTTCATCATTATCATCATCATCGTTGTCATCATCTTCATCCTCATCCTCATCCTCATCCTCATTGTCATTATCATCATCATCATCATCATTGTCACCATCCTCATCATCATCTTCGTTATCATCATCATCATCCCTATCATTGTCCTCTTCATAATTCTCATCAATACATAGCATTCTATCTAACTCTAGCATGTATCCTTTTTTATTAAGAATAATCGCCAAAGATGCTTTTAAGATATTTTTTTATTGGTTAGAATTTTGCACATGGCCCAACAAATATGATTTTTTATTGGAAATACGATGGATGAGTTAGAAATCGGAAAAATATTTAGCCAGAAAATTAGATATCCGGTCAGTTTTTGAGCAAGAAAATGGGTCACACGTAGGTTGAACATGAGTTAGGCACCAAATTTTCTAACTGAAGGTGGGTTAAGAGCAGGTTACAAATCTCCAGATTCTACATCGCATTAAATAAGCGCCATCTGGAACATTTTTAAACCTGCAATTATAATTATTTTTTATTTCTATGTATTTTTTTATTTGTACGTAGTTAATATGCAGGTGGTGCATTTAGTAGGAAATGATTTTGAATTTGTGAATCAAGCTATTCAATCTGATCTCTAATTTGGCGAGTAACTTCAAAAAATTCCATGGATGGAATTGAGAGAGTTACTTAAACAACTCATTATCCTAGCTTTGTTAAAAAAATATACTGCAGTCTTCCATTGAATATTCACCGGGTACTTTCTCTATATTCGGTTTTATTGAAGTTACTCATTCTAAAGAATCAAGTCTTCTGGATTTTGTTTTGCTTGGAAAAGTACTTCTCAATCTTCTGATGATGAAAAAATGATAATGTGCTTAAGGGAGGGAATGTAAGCCATGGCAGAAAGTCCCATTATGGATTGCATTAATTTATCAATATCATTTTATGAAAGTCTATAAGGGGCCAGTATAACTATGAAAATAATTTAGAGTTTTGCTAGTCATCTAATTTTCTAAAATTCTAAATGGTGGTTTTCGTTTTCCCATACCTCAACCTGTCATACACATCTTGAACTAATTGAGTTTCAAATATGTCATTTAATCTTATAAACCTGTAAATGGTGGTTTTCACTTTTGCATACCTGTCATATACGTTCATAATTTTCAACTAAGTTTCAAATACATCACTTAAAAAGGAAAAAATGTTTTGCAAACCATTAAATTCTACGATTCGATGAACCTGAATCAAGTCGGATTCTGACGACATTGAGAATGATTGCAATGATCACCTAGACGTGAACTCAACATTTCCTCATGATTAACCACTTTTTCCCACCTTTCAATTATTCGAAGGGCCAACACAGTACACATATCCAGATTTGGCCTGACCCCACAGATTCCTTCCTAGCAGTTGCAGTCAATTACCAATAATGCTGCTGCTGTATTATCTCTGCTTTTTTCCAAGGAATGTATTATATCTATTATGTTCTCATTTATTTATTTATGTAAGGAAGGATGATGATTTATATTATAATAAAAAAGATACATATGATACAAAATTACAGAGCCATGAGACTAGTTTCCAAACAACTATCCAATTCAACCTCTTTTCTAAGTTGTCCCTATCTTGCCAAAATTCTATAAATACAAGATTTACTAGAGAAACTATGATGCTCGTGAACAAGAAACCAACATTTACAGTTGTTTTGTTCTCATTTCAAATGTTGGATGCATTCTTATTTCACAACATAAGTTTTTATGTCTGAAATTAAAACTATACTAGTCTAATTAGGTTTTTGTATTCCTGAAAAGACACTCTGTAGTTTGAATATGTGAATTTGGCTTTGTAATGCATGCTGGGCGTGCATTTGGGTGAAACAATCCAAAATTTACTTGCTTCAGTAAAATTCATGCACATGCATGATTTCTTTATCAAATTCAAAGAATAAAATAGGAGAGTGTTTTTTTATTATTCCTCACCTTTTATAAGTTTAATATTTCCATTTTTTTACTTGAAACTTTTCCCTTTAGAATGTTTCTCCAAGCAAACATAGTTTTCTTTTGGTGTGAATTTAGTCAAAAAGTTTACAAGTGTGAATAATAGCTTTGCAACAATATTAGGAGAACTTATTCATGGATAATTAGGCTCAGAAATGTGTATATATGTCAAATTCCAAATTCCATACATAGAGTGTACTTCGATTGGCATTGGTGTGCATTTTTAGTTCTCGCCATGAAAAATTGGCAAATACTATCAATTGTTATTTTGGATGACTTGGATTTTACTGTAGATCAAACAATTTACATACAAGAGTTTGTAGAAAAAGGTTGGTATGTCTATGTTATAGTGGAATTTATTCAATATAACATGAAATGCAGGCCAATGTGTGCATCTCCTTGAGGGACTCATCCCTGATTTTTATCATGTGAAAAACAGATAAATTTGGAGTTTCCTTGCAGAGCATAAGTTTTAATGTCTAAAATTTAAACTTTGAAAGCTTATTTAGGTTTTTTATTCCTAAACATACACTCTGTGGTTTGAATAGGTGATTGTGGCTTTGTAATGCATGTTGGGCGTGCATTTGAGTGAAGCAATCCAAAATTGACTTCCTTCAGTAAAATGTAGGCACATGCCTTATTTATTTGTCAAATTTAATGAATAAAATATAAGAGTCTTTTTTTAATTATTCCTCACCTTTTAGAAGTTTAATATTTTCAAATTTTCACCTAAAACTTTCCCCTTAAGAATGTTTCTACAAGCAGAGATAGTTTTCATTTGGTGTGCATTTAGTCAAAAAGTTTACAAGTGTGAATAATAGCTTTGCAACAATACTAGAAGAACTTATTCATGGAAAATTAGGCTCAGAGATGTGTATATATGCCAAATTCCAAATTTCATACCTAGAGTGTACTTCGATTGGCATTGGTGTGCATTTCTAGTTCTGGCCATGAAAAATTGGCAAATACTAACAATTGTTGTTTTGACTGACTTGGATTTTACTATAGATCATACAATTTACAGAAATGAGTACAAGAGTTTGTAGAAAAGGTTGGTATGTCTATGTTATAGTGCAATTTATTCAATATAACATGAAATGCAGGCCAATGTGTGCATTTCCTCCAGGGACTCCACCCTGATTTTTGCCATGTGGAAAACACACGAATTAGGAGTTTCCTTGGACAACATATGTTTTTATGTCCAAAATTTAAACTTTGAATGCTTATTTAGGTTTTTTATGCTTGAACATGCACTCTATGGTTTGAATCAGTGAATTTGGATTTGTAATGCATGCTGGGCGTACATTTGGGTGAAGCAATCCAAAATTGACTTGCTTCAGTAAAATGCATGCACATGCTTGATTTCTTTGTCAAATTCAAATAATAAAATAGGAGAGTGTTCTTTTTATTATTCCCTACCTTTCAAAAGTTTAATATTTCCAATATTTTACCGGAAACTTTTCTCTTTAGAATGTTTCTCCAAGCAAACATAGTTTTCCTTTGGTGTGCATTTAGTCAAAAAGTTTACAGGAAGGGATAATTTTAGGGGCGAAATTTAGCCCATCGGCTATTTTTAGGGTTTTTTCTCCAAAAAAAGATTCGCCATTTTGAACTTTTTGAAGCCCCATTTTGCCCAATTTTGATGGGGTAAACCTTTTTCACCCTAAAAATTGCCAAATTATTATATAAACGATATAAAATCCTTGGAAATTAAAATATTTTTTGAAAAATATCGCCAAACATTTTATAGTTGGCGTTTTAAGAATTTGTAAGATTCGCCAACATTTATACACTTTTAATTAAGTATGGTTCCTTAAAATCATCCCTGTTTACAAGTGTGAATAGCTTTGCAACAATACTATAATAACTTATTCATGGATAATTAGGGCTCATAAATGTGTATATATGCCAAATTCCAAATTTCAGACCTAGAGTGTACTTTGATTGGCATTGGTGTGCATTTTTAATTCTCGCCATGAAAAATTGGCAAATACTATCAATTGTTATCTTAGATGACCTAGATTTTACTATAGATCATACAATTTACATAAATGAGTATACGAGTTTCTATAAAAGGTTGGTATGCCTATGTTATTGTGCAATTTATTCAATATAACATGAAATGCATACCAATGTGTGCATTTCCTCAAGGGACTCAACCCTGCTTTTTACCATGTGGAAAACACATAAATTTGGAGTTTCATTGTAGAGCATAAGTTTTTATGTATAAAATTTAAAATTTGAAATATTATTTAGGTTTTCTATGCCTGAATAGACACTCTATGGTTTGAATAAATGAATTTGGGTTTGTAATGCATGTTGGGCATGCATTTGAGTGAAGCAATCCGAAATTGACTTGCTTTAGTAAAATGCACACACATGCCTGGTTTCTTTGTCAAATTCAATGAATAAAATAGGAGAGTATTTTTTATTATTATTCCTCACCTTTCAGAAGTATAATATTTCCATTTTTTTACCTGAAACTTTCCCCTTTGGAATGTTTCTCCAAGCAGGCATAGTTTTCCTTTGGTGTGCATTTAGTCAAAAAGTTTACAAGTGTGAATAATAGCTTTGCAACAATACTAGAAGAAATTATTCATGGATAATTAGGCTCATAAATGTGTATATATGCCAACTTCCAAATTTCATACCTAGAGTGTACTTTGATTGACATTGGTGTGCATTTTTAGTTCCGACTACGAAAAATTGGCAAATACTATCAATTGTTGTTTTGGGTAACTTGGATTTTACTGTAGATCATACACTTTACATAAATGAGTACAAGATTTTGTAGAAAAGGTTGGTATGTCTATGTTATAGTGCAATTTATTCAATATAACATGAAATGCAGGCCAATCTGTGCATTTCCTCGAGCGACTCAACCCTGATTTTTACCTTGTGGAAAACACATAAATTTGGAGTTTCCTTGCAGAGCATAAGTTTTAATGTCTAAAATTTAAACTTTGAAAGCTTATTTAGGTTTTTTATTCCTGAACAGACACTCTTTGGTTTGAATTAGTGAATTTGGATTTGTAATGTAGGCTGGGCATGCATTTGAGTGAAGCTATCCAAAATTTCCTTGCTTCAGTAAAATGCACGCACATGCCTGATCTCTTTGTCAAATTCAATGAATAAAATAGGAGAGCATTTTTTATTATTATTCCTCCCCTTTTAGAATTTTAATATTTCCAATTTTTTACCTGATACTTTCTCCTTTAGATTTTTTTTAACTTCTAACCCTAATATTGAATGTTTTTTTTTTGTTCTACAAAGTAACTAATCAATGGACCATTCAAATGAGACATATCAACAAAATATTACTTGAAAAATAGGCTGACATAATGGTTTCTATTACTCTAATATTCCAACTTTGGAACCATGTGACGTTGTCCCTCAATTCATTTTCATTAGAGGGAAAACGAGTGCTAACTGTGCTAGTCATGGACAATGTCAAGGATTTGGAGATGAGAATTACATACCACATAATGAGACCAAAAATTTCGCTCAATCATCAAGCAATCATGCAGCCAATTTACAACCTCATTTCACTCAAATATCGGCCATTAAGGCTTCTTCTGTTATAAATATATTTGATCAAAGTGCTCAAGGTTGTGTTACTCAACAACAAAGGCATGCTTTGACTCCAATTACAGTTGCAAGGAATGACAATGTACAAGATAGAAATATTTACGATATAATTAATCTTCTTTCATCGCATGTGAATGTCCCATACTTCTCTCAAAGAAAAGATGTTATTCCTTCTTCCATTACAATGAACTCTGGTTTGGATTATGAAAATATGTACAATAGTGGAATGAACTCTATTTTGCAGAATAAGGCCACACTTTTCCCTCAAAGATCTATGATTGATGATGTTGTTGTTACAAATCAGTCTAATCAAAGTGGTAAAGGTTGTGTTGCTCAACAACAAAGGCATCGTTTGACTCCAAATATAGTTGTAGGGAATGACAATGTTCAAGTTAGAATTGTTTAACATAGAATTAATCCTATTTCGCAGAATGTGACTATCCCAAACCTCCCTCAAAGAACAGATCTTATTCATATTGCCACTAAAATGAACTTTGTTTTGGATAATGCAAATATGTACCACAACGGAATGAACTCCATTTGGAAGAATAAGGCCACACTTTTCCCTCAAAGATATGTGATTGATGATGCTGCTGTTACAAATCAGTCTAATCAAAGTGTTGAAGGTTGTGTTCCTCAACAACAAAGGTAGCCTTCAACTCCAAATATAGTTACAGGGAATGACAATGTTCAAGATAGTATTGTTTACCATAGAATTAATCCTATTTCACAAAATGTGACTATCCCAAACCTCCCTCAAAGAACATATCCTATTCATGCTGTCACCACGGTGAACTTTCTTTTGGATAAAGAAAATATGTACCACATCGGAATGAAATCCATTTAGCAGAATAAGGCCACACTTTTCCCTCAAAGATCTGTGATTTATGATGTTGCTGTTACAAATTAGTCTAATCAAAGCATTGAAGGATGTGTTCCTCAAGAACAAAGGCAGCCTTTGACTCCAAATATAGTTGCGGGGAATGACAATGTTCAAGATAGAATTGTTTACCATAAAATTAATCCTATTTTACAGAATGTGACTATCCCAAGCCTCCCTCAAAGAACACATCCTATTACTACTACCGCTACAATGAACTTTGTTTTGGATAAAGCAAATATGTACCACAACGGAATGAACTCCGTTTTGCAAAATGAGGCCACACATTTCCCTCAAAGATATGCGGTTGATGATGCTGTTGTTACAAATCAGTCTGATCAAAGCGTTGAAGGTTGTGGTCCTCAACAAGCTAGGGAACATTTGACTTTAGTTACTATTGAAAGGAATGGAAGTGTAGAACCCAACGGGAAACAATTGGAGCATGGATCCCTTGAGAAATTGAATGAAACTTGAAGACATGAAACAAATGAAATAACCGGATTTCATGAACATGTGGATAGAGATGCAACTACAGGAAACCAAAATTGTACAGTTGGAGGAGCTGCAACAGAAATGCCTAAAGGGTGTTCAACAAATGGAACTACACATTCTTAGATAAGGTTAGAAGGAAACTACTTAAGGACATCCTTGTTGAGTCTTAAGAAGCGGTTAGGATGGTTTAAGCACAGACAAAAAGAGGGGAAATCAATATTTAAATAAATTGGGAGATGGTTTTCTGGAAAATTACTCCAAGATGTGGATGAAAATGACATTATTTCTAGAATTAGGTACTTCATCAACAAAACCTATAATGAAGAGTCTAAAATTGAAGATGTTATTGAACACCTAGATGGAATTCTTAATAAAATTCGATCAATTGTTGTGGTGGAGATTCGTAAGGATTTTATGCATAGAAACATGACTTTATTATTTATTGAATCAAGTATGACTCATAAGAGTTTGCAATGTTTGAAGTAGATTGACTCTCATGGTGTACTAAATGGGGTTAGTGCAACATCAGTTTGTAGAGAAAATAAAAAGTGGAGAAAAGAAGCTAAGGATATTGATATCGGATGGGAGAGAACTGATGGTTTCACATATGGAGTTCAAGTCAAGGAAGTAAAGTCATATGATTCCTTCATGCTTGAATCATATGAAAAGAGGTCTAGAAGTATAGTCACTAAATTTTATTTCAAACTTGGTATCTCGTGTACAGTATGATCGAGGGGGTTAGGTATGTGAGATATTATTTGAGCTACTAGAAGACAATGGCTTGATTTCTTGTGTAAGCCTTGGAAAATGGGATGTAAAAGAAGAATATAAACAAGCTTTAGCACATGCTTCCGATACTAAAAATGAGGAGAACTTAATGGAACAGTTAAACAAGTTTTCACAAGATGGCATCAAGATAATAGATGGAAGGGTAGGGGAAATTAATTTGTTTGAGTGTCATGATCTAAGTGGCAATATGCAGTTTAGTATGCACCAATAGTGTTTCTCCAATGGGAAATAATTTTTGTCATTGGTGCACATTCCATGAAAAAAGTATACACATGGTTATTTATGAAATCAAAATTGAAGAAAGAGATACTATACGTAGTGTTTCCAAATTTTATGCAATGTCAACAAACTTTCTCTTGGTAAGCTATGCACATTTATTATAAGTTTTGAAATTTATGTTTATATATTGCCATTTCTTTCTTAATCTTACTATGTTCTAAAATGTCAGGAGTTGAATCCAGCTTTCGAACCAAGCAAAGGATGGGATGAAATGTTAGATGACCGTATTTTAAACATTCAACCAAACTTATCTTGTACAAAGATGAATATTATGAAGAACTATCCCATGGATAGAACAAATTATGAAAAGGTACACAATTTCATAATTAATTCTTAACTATAAATGAAGCTTATTAGTATTGCACTAACTCATATCCATTGAAACATGTGCTACCATTTACAGTTGACTCTTGGCGTAATGTCCAAGCTTGTATATTGTGATCGCCATGCTGGGATTAGAACTATTTTGAATATGTTTCGTGAAATTCAAAGAATTGCACAAAATTATGACAAGGTTCATCTAGCTAGAGGCATTGAGACAACAAAATTTGTTAAAATTTGGGAGGAGATGGAGAAAATCGATGTTCCATGTAAGACAGGAGAACCATTCCATCATAAAATCTAAGAGTACAACGATCTTAACTATGAGAAATCAGATGGATTAACATCAGACAAGATCTTGATTCAACATGAAGGAATTTTAAAGGTTTAATAATTATGTTAACATATCAATTATTCTTTATGTGGGCCTTGACTAATAATAAATGATGGTGTTATTATTTTTTTGACTAATATAGAATGGCTCTCATAGTTATTCATTTTGAACATAAAACTCAGTATATATTCATATGCATTGAAACTTATGTCTTGTTTCTAGGTTATTGAAGGCATAGCAGATGAAGAGAAGTATAACAAGTTGGTGAGGATGTGGAAGTGTTATAAATAATTCCACATGTTACAACTGCAAAGGTGTAGAGGGGACGATGCATATGCATATGAGAAAAGGTATGCAAATTCATTCTATTAGTATCATATTATTATCTATTTCGAATGGTGATATCATTTCATTCATGATAAACATTTTGAGCCAATGTCATTGCAGAATTGACATCCTTGCTAGTGAGTGGATTTGGTTGTGTTATTTTTGTTTAAGAGATGAGATTGTTCCTAATATGCATGTCCAAGTGGCACACGCTCTTGATATGACTCAATCTATTCATTCTTATACTTGGGACGATTAAGGAATGAAGTAATGGAGCGTAAGCATAGAGAAATGAAAATTTTGAATAGCAACCAAGGAGGAGGAAGAGGAGTTTCTAAGGAGAATAGAGTCATATTTGAACATGACAGGATGTGTCTTGTAAATGAGAGGAGAGGACTTTTTCAATCTTTCTATGAGATTAGAAGGCAGTTTCCAAAACTTTAGACAAAGAAGATTCTTGCCTTCAAATATTAGAATTCATTTTTGTGTTGAATATGAGAAGTCAAGAAATCCATTGAATGAGGAAACTGCAACACAATTGGAATCTTGTTTCCCTAGTTTCACTAGTCAACAAGTGAAACAACTATTTGAATCATGGGTAAAACAATCTAAGAAATTATTGATTGCACCACCAACAGTAAGTATGTCCTAATTTTAAATGGTATCTAGTTCAATTTTTATTTTATAGTGTGAGAAGCCATAATGTGTGTGTTTATTAATTATTAATATGTCCTCACAATTCAATAACTATCTTCCAATATCAAGGCCAATCAACAAATATGGTGAAGAAGCTTATCGTAAATCGCATCTCTTTCGAAAGCACAAGAAAAAAATGGTGCTAAAAAAACAACATCATGTCTTTCCCTCCACTAGTGAGTGTTATATTCATTCAATTTATTACATATTATTATGTCTTTGTCAATCTAGTTGATTTGTGCTTGAAGGTACATATTTTTCTTGATCCCTGACTTTGTCTATTTCATCGATCTCAGGAAATGAGCCAGGTCGGAGTGATCAAACAAAACAAATGCAAGGGGAAGTAGTTTATGATACCCCAATCATGCTTGATGATAGTAACAATCAAAGTTTCGGTGTTTAATGCTCTATAAATGAGGCATTACAAACTAGTCTAACACAAGAAAAGGGATCCCAAGTGTTGACACACCTATGATGGCCGCTAAAAATTACGGCAAATCATATGTTTCATGCTCAAAAAATGAGATAGGGGGTATTGTTAAAGGAAGAGAATTGAATGGAGGAACTAGTGTTGATATTGTTCGAGTACACAGGGTACTCCCAAAAGACCAAACACCTTGAGAAACCTATTCACACAAATATATCACAGATCAACACACCGATGTTTGTCACGTGGTTAAAACCCTCAAGAGGGAAATAGTCCACGGCCCCAGCCAAATAGATACTTGGAGCGATTTATTATGCAAAAGAAAGAAAGTTACATGAGCTTCTCATAATCGATCAACTAGCCAAGGACCCTCTATGCTCTTTAAATAGAGATCATAGACCAATCGGGTGTTAAGCCATGGATCAATGGTAGGTATAATCTAAGAGAAGTTGAACCGTCAGATCACTCTATGTCTAGAACATATCGTGACCATCGGATTAGAATATTTACAAATGCATACTAATGCATACTAAAGAAATGCACTTTTACCTAATGGATATATTACACAAGTTGATCTTAACTAACTTCTAAGTGTCTAAATATCCTAACATCCCCCCTTAAGGACAACTTGGGATAGGATTGAAGGATTTACAAAAGTGACACTATTAGGAGAAGGAAGGAGGAATTAGAGCCTATCCCCCCTTAATGATACATTCCTGAACTCATAACATAGACCAAATTTTAGAAAACTTCGCTTCTGTAAGAGACTTTGTGAAGATATCTGCAACTTGATCATCTGGAACCGCTTTCGGTTTTGATCTAGATCTAGAACTGGTGTTGCCGAAAATTTGAAAGGGTTTCTGGTTCTATATTTTCTGTACATTTTTGGCTTGTGGGAGCTGTTCCATTGCGTCTAGAGCACCATTTCCATTGGGAGGTAGTTTTCGTTTCATCGAAAACTGCTTCCTTTTGTTCCAGAAACACCAATTTCGGGAAATCTGAAGGTATAATGTTACGGTGATGGATTTGTTTTTTTATAAATCTCTCATATCTTATCAGTTTTATTAGTAGATATTTTTGTTTTAGTCTTGTACTATTGTCTTCCCTGACTGCGTATGCTCTTTTCCGTGCACCTTGCGCGATCGCGGCGAATCAGAAACAATAAGGGAAAGTTTTTTTCTTGTCTTCTCGGCTACGTATGCTCTTTGCTGTGCACCTTGTGCGATCACGGCAAATTAGAAACATTGAGAAAACTTGAAAACATAGACTTTCCGGGTAAGCTAACCAAGATCTAACCCCATTGTGTGGAATTTTTTTGTTTTGTTTTTTGTTGTTCGTTTTTTTGTTTGTGATTTGCAGGAAAAAAAAGGCAAGCACAGAGAATGAGAGAGAAGAGTAAAAAAAAAAAAAGAAGCCCCCTTCCTCTTTCCATTCTTTTACGTACCTTTTAAACTTAGCTCACTTGGTCCAACGTTGCTTTATTCCTTAATAGGTCTTGAGTTCAAGTCTTATTAAGATACTTTTTAGTGCATGCAATTTCTATTTTCAAGTTACTTTACTGTAAAAGTGCATCTCACATAATAAAATAAAATAAAAAGTGAGTCACTTAAGTCTTTTAATTTATTGCCACACTATTTAAAAGTAACATTATTGTAAAAGTGAACCTCACTTATTCTACAAAAGTGATTCACGTCAAAGCAACTTTATTGTAAAGTGATTGTCAAAGGTTGATCTTGGGATGAGGGGGGTTCTTTTTTTTAGTTGGTCAAGTTAATATCTGCCACTATTGGGGACATCTTCAACATTTTCTTTGATCAAGCATAACTTCATCATCCAAAATCAGTTTTCAGTGTCGTTTTTTTTAAAACCGCATATTGTTTTGAGCTCTTTGCAACCAGACAGTTAGTTTTTGTTTTTCTCAGCCATTATTTTACAGTATGGCTGCCCCTTGTGATATTATAATTACAAGTTCTAACTATTTCTCATGGAAATATCGTATGGAGGATGTTCTGCGAAGTAGGGGAATTTTCAAGATAACCTTAGGGAAAGAAATAGAACCCACTGATGATGATAAGAAAATTAAATGGGAAAATAGATGTGATGAAGCTCGTGGATTGATTGGGATGTCAATCTCTACTGATTTGTGATTCCACATATCTGGAATTGATGAACCTAATAAAGCTTGGGAAAAGTTGGAATCTATGTTTGGTAAACACAATGAAATTCAGGGTCATCAACTTGAGAATGAGTTGCTTTCCTTGAATCCAAATGATTTTTCATGCATTCAAGACTATTTATATAAGTATAAAACTCTTAGAATTTTATGTGCATAATGCAAGATTAAGAAAGAAGACAAACAATGTATTTATCATATTCTTTCCAAACTTGGACTTGCATATTCTGTTTTTGTATCTAAATTCTACTCCATGAAAGAATCCTTGACTGCAGCTAGCTATCAAGAGCCTAGTCTTGAATCCTTTTGTGATTCCTTAATTAGAGAGCAAGATAAGCTCATTCATCTTGGAATAATTAACAATGCAAATACATCTGGGAAAGCCTTATTGTCCCAACATAAAGAAAATTCCAAGCCTCCCAAGAAACATAATTTTCACAATAATAAGCCAAACAACAAGGGTCCCAAACCCTCTCAATTAGCTCCTTCTTTAAAAAATGAAAAAGGATCCAAGCAAAAAGGAAAGAATACTGAGCGTCATTGCAATTTTTGTGGGAAATATAATAATGATGAATCTAAGTGTTTCAAGAAGATGGCAGCCTTAGAAGCAACAATGAAGAAGCACCAAATCAACATAGATTCGTCTTCAGAATCTAACTCTCATGGACATGCACTTTGTGCTTCTAGTTACTCTTATACTGCATCTTCTTCTTCTACTTCAAATGAATGGATTATTGATTCTGGAGCATCTTATCATATGGCTAAGGATCAAGCCATATTTTCTACTATGCATGAATGTCACACCAAACAAATATTTGTTGGTGATGATAGATCTCTAAGTGTTGTAGGATCTGGAATAGTTCTAGTAGAAAATGGTCATTTCAATGATGTACTATGTGTTCCAAAAATTTCCTGCAATTTGTTATGAGTTTATCAAATTACTCATTCAGGTGAAGGTAAAACTGTGATGTTTACACCTCACCAAGTTGTAATCAAGGATTTTAAAAATCCTCAAAATGTCTTTGCTACTGGAATTGTTGATGATATTACTAGGTTGTACAAATTTAATAACTTTGGGTCATCACCTTTTCCTTCAGTTTTTGTTGCTCATAGTGATAACTTGAGCAAACTTTGGCATGAGAGATTTGGTCACTTAAATTATTGCTCATTGCAACAACTATGTAAAGAAAATATGGTGACTGGTCTTCCAATGGTATCTTGCAAGGATGGTGTTTGTTTCGGTTGTGTACTCGAAAAACATCATCGGGATAGTTTTGAAAAATGTGCCTCTTGGCACACCTCGGTTCCTTTGGAGCTTGTGCATAGTGACTTGTGTGGTCCTCTTCCATCTGCTTCCTTTTCTGGTTTCAAATATTTCTTAACTTTCATTGATGACTACTCCAAACACACTTGGGTTTACTTCCTAAAACTTAAGAGTGAAGTATTTAACATGTTCTTGGCCTACAAGGCCCTTGTTGAAAAACAATCTGGTCATCAAATTATTAAGTTAAGATTTGACAATGGAGGAGAATATGTTAACAACAAGTTCACTACTTTCTGCACTGAACAAGGAATCCAACAACAACACACTGTTCCCTATACACCACAACAAAATGGTGTAGCTGAATGGAAGAACCGCACTTTAAAAGAAATGGATAATTGTATGATCCAATTTAAGGGACTAAGTCTTCAATATTGGGCTGAGGCCATAAATTGTGCAAATTACATAGTTAATCGCACACCCACTAAAGTTTTACAAGGTATAACACCGGAAGAAGCATGGAGTAAAATTAAATAAGATGTAAGTCACTTTTGTGTGTTTGGTTGTGAAGCATGGGCTCACATTCTAGATGAAAAACGGAAAGCATTGCAGCCTAAAAGTGAAAAGTGCATATTTGTTGGATATTCTGAAGATGTAAAAGGTTATAGACTTCTTCAACCCCATTCACATGATATAATCATTATAAGAGACGTTAAATTTGATGAAAATCTCTTGGCCTGCGAGCCTAACTTGGCGGGTGTGCCGTCTTTGGCCTGCGAGCCTGATTCGATGATTGTGCCTTCTTCTTCTTCTTCCAACTTCCTTGATAGGTCTCCAACTCCATTTTCTGATGATGACAGTGAGGATGAAAATCCAACTCCACCTACTCATGTTCCTCCAATTGAACTAGCACCAATTCCTTCTTGATGGGTTCATTCAACATGTGAAACAACTGGTGATCTTGACGGTGATCCTAGATATCAACGTCAAACACGTTCTCAGTTTCAGTGAGCATCTTCCCTTTTGGCTCAAGTTTCCAAGAATCATGATCCAGAAAATTTTGCAGAAGCTTCAGGAAATCCAGATTGGGATGTAGCTATGGATGAAGAATTTTGTTCCTTAATGGCGAACGATACTTGGGATCTTGTTCCTCTTCCAAAAGGAAGAAAACATGTCAGATGTAAATGGGTCTACAGAACTAAGTATGCATCAGATGGAAGTGTTGAAAGACTTAAGGCAAGGTTAGTTGCCAAAGGTTTTTCCCAAGTTGAAGGGATTGACTACAATGAAACCTTTGCCCTTGTAGCAAAAATGAACTCCATCCACCTTGTTCTTTCCCTTCCAGCCTTACATAACTGGGAAGTCCATCAAATGGATGTAAAGTCTACCTTCTTATATGGTGATTTACATGAGGAAATTTACATGGAACAACCTCCTGGATATGTTTAGAATAACTCTGTCCTTGTTTGTCTCCTTAAGAAATCCTTATATGGCCTTAATCAGGCTCCTAGAGCTTGATATACCAAAATGGATAGCTTTCTCCTTGACACTGGTTTTTCTAGATTCCATTCTGACCCCAATGTCTATACCAAGAAAGTAGGAAACCATCTCATCATACTTGTTCTTTATGTTGATGATCTTATCCTTACTGGTAGTGACCCTAAACTTATAACCCATGTGAAATCCAGTCTTAAGCAAAATTTTGAAATGTTAGAATTAGGACATTTGCATTATTTTCTTGGTCTCCAAGTCTTGCAAACCAAATAAGAAATATTTCTCTCCCAGTCTGAGTATGCTTGTGACCTTTTTCGTCGCTTCCACATGGAAGATTGTAGACCAGCCTCTTCTCCCTTCTAGTCTGGAGTCAAACTTTCTGCCACTTGTACTTCCCCTAAAGTAGATGCCACCTTGTAACGTCAGCTTGTTGGAAGCATTTTATACTTGACTCATTCCCATCCTGATCTTTCCTTTGCTGTTGGTCGTGTTTCCTGTTATATGCAAACTCCTCATGAAAGTCACTGGAAAGTGGCAAAAAGAATACTTCGATATATTCAAGGTACAATTCAGTTTGGGATTCATTATAGTACAGGGGGGAAACCTTTGTTGGTTGGTTTCAATGATTCAGATTGGGCCGGTGATCATGATGATCGGAAGTCTACTGCAGGTTATGTTTTCAGTCTAGGATCTAGACCTATCACATGGGCTTGTAAGAAACAACAAGCACTTGCTCTTTCTTCAGCAGAAGCAAAATATCGAGCCGCAGTTAATTCCAGTTAGGAAGCTTTATGGCTTCGACAGATCCTTTCAGAGTTTGGATTCGAGCAACACCAGCCTACTCCACTTTGGTGCGACAATCAAAGTGCCATCAAGCTTGCCAAAGATCCAGTTCTACATCAGCACAGCAAACACATTGCACTACAGATGCACTTCATCAGAAATCTTGTTCATGATCGTGTTCTTGAAATGCTCTATTTCCCTACAGATGATCAAGTTGCAGACATCTTCACCAAGTCTCTTACAGAAGCAAAGTTTTCTAAACTTCAGTCTATGTTAGGAGTTTAGGAATGTGTCCTTAAGGGGGATAGGCTCTAATGCCTCCTTCCTTCTCGTAATAGTGTCACTTTTGTAAATCTTTCAATCCTATCCCAAGTTGTTCTTAAGGGGGGATGTTAGGATATTTAGACACTAAGGAGTTAGTTAAGATCAACTTGTGTAATATATCCGTTAGGTAAAAGTGTGTTTCTTTAGTATGCACTAGTATGCATTTGTAAATATTCTAATCTGACGGTCATGATATGTTCTAGACATAGAGTGATTAGACGGTTCAACTTCTCTTAGATCATACCTACCATTGATCCATGGCTTAACACCCGATTGGTCTATGATCTCTATTTAAAGAGCATAGAGGGTCCTTGGCTAGTTGATCGATTATGCGAAGCTCATGTAAATTTCTTTCTTTTGCATAATAAATTACTCTAAGTAGCTATTTGGCTGGGTCCGTGGATTGTTTCCCTCTTGAGGGTTTTAAGCACATGAAAAACATTGGTATGTTGATCTGTGCTCTATTTGTGTGAAGCGGTTGCTCAAGGTGTTCAGTCTTTTGGGAGTACCTTGTGTACCCGAACAACCAAAACCTGTAGATGTTGGTGAACATTTGAAACCCAACACAAGGCCCTATCACCAGGAGTGGCGGTTAGTCCACTTTTTTTATATTCCCAGAGGTACGTCAGTTATACCATATGGAGGTACCCGATACTCCAACACCCCACCTCTAGCGCAGCTCGAGGGAAGTGAACCTAAGACCTCAGCTCTGATACCATGTTCGGGTACACAGGGTACTCCCAAAAGACCGAACACCTTGAGCAACCACTTTACACAAATAGATCATAGATCAACACACCGATGTTTGTCACGTGGTTAAAACCCTCAAGAGGGAAATAGTCCATGACCCCAACCAAATAGATACTTGGAGCAATTTATTATGCAAAAGAAAGAAAGTTACATGAGCTTCTCATAATCGATCAACTAGCCAAGGACCCTCTATGCTTTTTAAATAGAGATCATAGACCAATCGGGTGTTAAGCCACAGATCAATGGTAGGTATGATCTAAGAGAAGTTGAACCGTCGGATCACTCTATGTCTAGAACATATCGTGACCGTCAGATTAGAATATTTACAAATGAATACTAAAGAAACACACGTTTACCTAATGGATATATTACACAAGTTGATCTTAACTAACTCCTAAGTGTCTAAATATCCTAACAGATATGCCACCAACGGAAGACATGAATCACAATAGAATGTGTGTTTCATACTCAATAAATGGCGTAGATCAAAGTGTTGAGAAACAAGATATTCAAGGGACAATTGTTGGCATCGAAATGATGGCAGTTGAGAATCATGTAAAACCGGGTGTTGTTCAAATAACAAAGAGACAAGCAAAAAAGAGAAAAGTTCAAGATGGTCATAAATCAACATTGTATGCAAAATGGTGAAAAAAACATGTGATGATTTAGGCATTTGCTAAGAATTGTAGTCATCGGATTGATGAATGAAGAGAAGCAGGTTTAAAAATATGTATTATTCAATCTGGCATGAGATTAATATGGATTTTTCTATCAGTCACTAATGTGCATTGAGACTGCTGAAATGCCAACTATTATATTTTATCTTATAAGTCTGAAAATATCCTGGTCTACAAGAATTTCAAAGTTTCCTATAAGACATGCATAGCCCTCATGATGAAGTCCAATTTAGTGGTTTAAGTTGAAGAAAAAAAGATGTAAGGAATTATTTATCCATTTTATATAGACATTTTTCTTAGCCATTTTATAAAGATATTGAGTGTATGTATTGGTATTATAAAGATAATATTCACTTCATAAAATGTATCATTCTTTGGATAAGTTTATGTATTTTATGGAAAATCTGTATTTCATATGATATAGGGACATTGATGTCATAACCCAATATACATGAATTTGTGAAAAAAACAATATACGTGAAATCAATTAAAAAAACTCATTCACGTGCATTCCTAAGCGTGTATTCCTAAGATTGCATTCATCAACGTGGATTCCTTAGCATGCATACCAAACCAACCATGACCGCAATTGAAATTGGGTTGTTGCGTACTATGGCAACATATGAAACAAGGGCATCTTGCACCATGGCAACAAACACAGGGGACTTCTCTACCATGACATTAGGAGAAGTGCGAGGTTCCTAGGTTGAAAGGTTCACAGTGAAAAATTCCAAGAGAACGCTGATGAATGGAGTGATACATCCATATGGACAACTGGTATGTTAAATATCCTTTTAAGAGCAGGAGTGGATAGGTTTATGTTTGGACAGTTTAATTTCCAAAATGAGGAGATAGATGATGCTATCTATAGTTATGATCATGAGGATATGGAATTGCAAATTTTTGGGAAGAGGGTTCATCTAGACCCTGATTTGGTTGCCAGAGCAACCAAAATTCCATGTAGAGGGGGGGCAATGTTAAACTCTTGTAAAACCCCCAAGCTAGAAAAGATTCAGATAGCCAGTAAAATTTGTGGGAAACGGGTTGTTGTTCCTAGGAATGGTCTAAAAATGGAAGATGTTCCTCAAGGAATATAAAAAACCCCGATTTAGATTATCCTTATGACCATTATGAGTCACTACAAGTGGCATGATATTTCAGGTGATTGCATGAAGCTGGCCATACACTGGGTTGAAGACATGGCCATAGATGTCCCTCATCTATTGGCTAGGAAATTGCACTCCGCATTGCAAGATAGTAAAATGAAGAGGGTCAAGTTCAATTACCTCGACACACTGCAAAAAATTATTGATTTATGTTGACCTAGTGTTGTAGGGTCAAAATCTATTAGAACATACATTAGGAAGCCTAAAAACAACAAAAAAATGAGGAATTACCTCAATCATCTTTAAAGAACAATGTAGAAGGTGTTTCTACTGTCTCTACATCAACCGTACATGGACAACCTTCCGAGGACAATATGGCATATGTGGAAAGCGACATGCCTTCACTTTTCCCTGAATAAGATGTTGATGTCACAATTTTGAATGGAATGCATGGAAATGTAAATGTAGATCAATGGGAGGAATTTGTGAACAATGATATGGACTGTTCACTGACTAGTGATGAAGACCTAATTCATGCCAAATATTCTTTTGATGGTATATATTTTTTTCTCTATTTGATAAAATGGTGCATTTCAAAGAACAATCTACCTTTTGGGAGGATTCCTTCACAGCTAGCGATGAATTTTGCAGAACTAAGGATGTCCAAATTATTGATTTCATACATTGTGTTACAGGTTTAGAGAAAAAAATTGTGGAAATTGAAAAAATAATTGGGCAAAAATATAAAATTATTAAGGATCAATGTTCTAAATTTAGCGTAATTCTATATGGATCGATTTCTGACCTTGATAGACTGAAATACATGTTTCAGGCTGAAAATAAAAAATATGAGGAAACTATAGGGAGACTTGAAAATGAGCTGAAAAATAGGCCTGAAGTTTTCAACATGCCACCACTGAAGACTGTATTTGGTAAGGAAGTAGAACTTCAACAATAATTGAAGCAAAAAGAAACAATTATTACTGTTTTAAAGGTTGATTTTGAAAATTAAATAGGAGAAATGATCATTAAACATCAAAATGTGACTATAGAATATGAAACAAGATTGGAAAATTGAATAAAACAATTATAAATAAAAATGAGTTGCTGAAAACTAGGTTAATTGAAAGGATTTCAGCAACTCTTGAGACTAAAAAATCAACAGTCAAGGGTAAACAGGTCTGCACACCAAAAGAATCAACAGTCAAGGGTAAAAAGGTCAGCACACCAAAATAATCCAAAGTCAAGGGTAAAAAGGTCAGCACACTAAAACATTTTTCAGTACAAAACTTGGTGATGTAACTATGGAGAGCTTACTCTAGTTTGAGAAGTCCTTGCAACAACTAGAGAAGACCTTGAATGAATCTGCTGCAAAAATCCATTATGTAGAGTTTACATTTGGCTCATTAGATCCAACATTGAAGAAGAAGATAAAGGAGAAGGAGACCAAAATTAGAGACCTTCACCAAAAACAATTGATGAAGGGAAAAGCACTACATTTGCGATGTGATAGTGAGATACAAGATTTGAAATCCCAAATAAGAGATTTGCAGGAGAAACTTACAGCATAAGCAATTTTGAATACTCCATCTGATATAGGTTTGAGGGCACACGAGATCGAGAAGGAGGTACAACAGGTCAAGAGAAAATTAACTGTAGTTCAATCTGAGCTGAGGTGAATGAAGGATGTTCTTAAAAGAAAGGAAAACGAGCACTCAAAGAAGCATAATAATACTTTAGAGATGTTGAAGAAATGCCTAGAAGAAAAGGATAGATTGCATACAAAAGTGATAAATCTTGCAAACAAAGTGAAAGAGAAAGAAAAACAATTACACCATATGGATGATGAAGCTTCTGTAAAAATGGAGGGTTTTGGAAAAGGAAAGAGAAGCTATAGCGATTTTTCTTATTCTAAAAAGGAGTAATTGCAAAAACTTCCCAAGCAGCATAGAGTTCTAGAATAATATGGTGTACATATGATGTCTAGGTGCATACTAATATTGTTGTAATATAAATTGTAAGTATTTCTCGGCAATGCATATATTTTGATATAGTTATTATGTTTCTAATGTGTAATACAAGTGTAATGTGTAATCCATATGTGCATTTTTCCTATATCTACAAGAGTTTAATGTGCAATCCATACTGAAAAGTGTGTATGAAACTACAAATGATGAAATATATTCTTCGTAAATTCTTTGTGATGGGTTTCAGTGTTCGTTAGTTGGTTTTATGCACATAGTCGCAAGTGAACAAAAATTGCATTGCAGTGTGAATGCAGAACAAACAATTTGCACCGGGCATGCAGAATCTTCCAAGTTGAACATTTAATTATTTGGAAACCAATTGCAACAAACTTACATGGAATTGACAGATCATCATCTCCTATGCAATACATAACTAAGTGGCTGATTATTTTTAGCTTTGTTAAAATTTGAAAGTGCAACATTTTAATAATATTCTTTTAATGAAGTATGTAATTAATTTAATCTTTTCAATTAAATTAATTTTTTTTAGATATTCAACATCGAAGGGTTTGATGAATATATTCCCTTAATCATTTATTCTTAAATTTTTTGTATCTTTGATATTACTTGTAGATGGAGGAGGTGCACCCCCTATTTGGCAGATTGGGCTACTTTGTTATATATTGATCTTTGTATCTACTTGTATGAGTAGGAGAACTTTATTTATGGGCACATATCAAATATTGGCCCATAATTAGTTATACTTTACTAGACACATAAAATTTTAGCACTCTTTATGACTATAATGTGGAACTAATTGGATGTATTTGTAATGTTCTCTTTGATTCACAATTGAATATCAAGGAACAATTATTTTTCCCGTGAAAACATAAAAAAATCCCTTCAAAATGGGATTAAAACTAGCCCTTCAAATTTGATCACTGGAGGTTATGAAAAATTAAGACTTGGCCTGTCTGACATTAACACATACCCTTTCCACAGAATTGGGTGCACCTTGAGCTCACCCTTAGTATGCCCGACATTTTGTACTTTCTCTGTATTGAAAAGATGCATGTTTAGTTTTTCTCCTATCAAATTATTTCCCAACTATCCAAATTTTACAAATTATAATCATCAAAAGTAGAGGGAAACTGCTCCATGTGTGGAAGAGTCTAGATATACTCTGGCCTCTGGAGTCTCGAGGGAAACATGTGATTTTTCAGTACGTTAAAGTGAAATTTTTCATCCTCCAAGAGATGAGGGAATCATACACAAATCACATTAATCCCAAGATATAGATACGCTACATCATGAGAATCCCAAACTCATAATAACATTTCTTAAGACTTAGTCAATAAATAGTGCCTATTGTTGAGGAAAATATCATTTGAACCTCATTTCTGGTTTTTTATGTGCATATAAACTCGACATGTGAGCGTCATTATTTCCCCTCTCATGGTTGCTGAAGAAAGAATTCCCAAAATGGTGATATAAAATTCCAGAATGGGATGAGTTGGGAAGATAATTTGGGAGTCCTACTGTCGATGCAGGGGCTTCATAGCTCCCCCGTTCTTCTAACAGAAAATTTAGCTCATATATTTGGTCCTATAGTTTCTGGAGTGATGTGGGATTGGTGGATGAACACATGCCAATTCCGATCTAGAGAAACAACTAAGTGGCCTGCATCCAGTTTCGACACCAACTTGAGATATGTGAAGAGATGCAAAAGCTCTCCATGCCTAAAAAAGTAATTTAATGTTTCTACACTATGGTTGCAAATCCTGGATTGGATGGAGGAATAATTAGTGCCAATGATGGGAAATGGTCGAGTAGAAACTATCCATTATCTGCCATGCAGATAGTCTTTTCCTCAAAAGAACATAATCAGGGTGCCAAGAGATGGGATGGAACAAGGAGTTGGAGCACTGCTACTATTGAGTGGAACTATTAGGACTGGACAAAAGAAGACAGTCAAGGATGTAGGGGGCAGGGTTACAAAACTATCCGATAGACATAGGTGAGGGAGACGAAGCGAGTGGGAGAAATCCTGGTTGGGGCTTATACAACATTTTTCCCTGTAACTTGTGCTTCAGAGTTTGGAATATGAAGGAATGAGAAATTTCACATTTTGTCATTTCATCTCTTGTTTTCTACCTTGCTTGTATTATGAAAATATTGATGATTGAGGCAATTTTTGTTGATTTTTAGCTTGTCCAATATTCTCATTGTGTATAATGCACTCCTGTCTAATTTTTTTACAATGAAAAATCAGTTCCTTGATATTCAATAATGAATCAAAGAGAACTCTCTTAATGCGTCAATGTTTTAGTTTTCATCAAATTATGGAAACTATACAGCAAAAAAGTCTAGCAAGACTTAAACAAATAAAATATTGACACACTTTTTTCAGCTTAAGAAAATGAGCATAATGCATACTTTCCAACCAAAAAAATGGGTATAACTAAATAGTAATAACAATTAATATCAAACTACGTGAGGATATGTTGCTGCTGCAACCTTTTCCCAAACTTTTTGAAAATTTTGGACCCTCCATTTGGTTTTATCTAGCCTAGGATTGTTCGTTTTCTTAAATATGTCATTCCTCTGCTATAAATTATGATCTTTTGAAGTCAGAAGTATGGTCAAATGTTTTTCTTTTGTTTTGGGAGTTGAATGATCTAGCACTACCGTTTGTCTAGCCGATGAAAGGGAAAATTGTGATATATATTGTTTCATTTTTTTTGAGCTTAACGTTTGATTTCCTGATGACTTTTTATCGCTATCGGGAGTCAGTTGAAGAATTAGTTGGGGCATAAGTCCTCTATGCTACTGACGTTTCGGAAGGCAAATGATGAACGTCCCGATGGATAGTTTTGTTTCTCGCCGATCCATGTTTCTATCTCCCTTTTGTTTTATTTCTCAAACCTTTCGTTTTAACTATCGATGACTTGGTTTTTATCGCTATCGGAATGATTTACGATATTGGATCGGAGGTCTTGTCCTCTACATCACCGAAGTTTCGAAAGGAAGTTGATGAGAGGCTCAAAGAATTGTTATTCCAATCGCCGATGCTTTAGTGGTTAATGTTTATGATCCCCGATACATAACCATCGTGATGATAGTGCTTGGCATCGCTGACACTGTGGAAATGTTTAGGTTTGAATCACCGACACTTAGCATTTAGATTTTCTGACGTCGACAGGTTTAGATTCTCACGAGACTTATAGTTTGTTTGTTGTCCACTGTTGCGGTTGTAAATTGAATGATCCTCCTGACGTTAAGTGTTTTCAACTACCGATAGGGTTTTCCCACCAACTCTTTTTCACCGAAGGTTTATATATAGAGGTGGAGCATTAATTTATTCGTATTCGAACTCGAAGATCGCTCCAGTCCTTGTCGATTGAACTTTTCATATGCCCAATTATCTGGATCCGAATCGTTAGCATGCTACCGTGGAGGTTTTGGGTCACCCCGTCGACTGCACTGCATTTTTCCAGGTAGGCAATCCATGACCTTGTTGTTTGATTTTTATTGGTTGATTGAAACCTTGGTTTTCCTTGCTTAGGTTTTCCCCTGTTAGGTTTTTCTGTGGGATGGTTTGTTCGTATAAAGAATGTTTATCTCCGCTGTATACATGCATAAAGTTTAGGGTAATAGCGAGTTGTGACATTTTTTGGCGGGGTGGGGTAGGGGGGGGGGGGGGGTTGAGCTCGCGTGACTATTTGAGCTGTTATGTATGATTTAATCCTGTCTGAAAGATGAAGGGGTCGGTGCAGACAAGTGTTACGCTGTCTGCACCACCCATTCTTTGTTTGTTCATGGCCGTCTGGGGGGTTTTTAAAATGTTGTATGTGTTTACCCTATTTTTGAGGGACGACATAGGTTTTCATTGTTTTGTTCTAGTTAGGGTTTTCCACGATGAGGAGCACAGTACAAGGTCTAGCGTTTTGAGGATTAGCAGTAGCAACAATGTGATTCATGCTTTTATCGGAAGACTTAGATTAGTTCGAATGCGCCTCGGATTAAAATGAAGAGTCTGTTCTATTAGGGTTGTGATTTTAGTTACAGACAGTGGACTTAGAGAATTTTAAGATACAACTTGCAGGATTTTATTTTTTCCTTGTCATGTTTCTTTTCATGCATTAATACTGTGTATATTTCATTTTCAGAAGGTATATGGAAGAGGTAAATAGATTGATACAGTTTTTTGTGGTTATTGTTTCACTTGGTAAAGGCTAAATGGTCGAAGAACATGCCATGTTTATGATAGGGTGATTGTTGCAAAGAAGATATGTCTAAAAGACAAAAGAAGAAGGCTCCAGTTGTTGAAGGATAACCAGAGGTTGAGATCAACACCAGGGTTGAATACATATAGGAAGATACCAAAGATACCACCGGGGTCGAGCTGGAATGGGGAGAGGTATACAGGATGATTGCAAATCAAAACATACCTGATGCAGGATTCAAAGAGCTAACCATTTATGAAAACATCGAGAAATAGGCTCTTATGAAAGTAACCACAAGACCTGAGTTGTTCCCGTGCTCAGAGGTGATTGGTTGGATTTTTCCTAGGGAAGATGTAACTACAATGATCCTTGAAAATACTGCTAAGTAGGGCTACCCTGCATATAGCCCTGCTTATGTCTCTATGGCATCTCATCTACCTCCTGCTTAGATTTACTTGACAGAAAGATGGTTGAAAGAGACAGCTATGGACTTAGTAGAAACAGTTAAAATAATGATGATACCAGGGAAGAACTTTTGAACCAAGCCTTCAGGAGAATATGATACATCTACTCTCCGAACTCCATATAGATTTATTGCACTAATGTTGAATAGGATTTTTCGTAGAGCTCATGGAAAAAGCTTTAAAATTGGATGGATACCAATTATATTTTATGTGGCTACTTAGGGAACTATATTTAATTGGGAAAACATAGTGTCTAATAGCCTCTCAGCATGCATACCCTTAGCCTTGGGAGGGGTGTCACAGAAGAAATCAGAGTTCTACATGAGCTCTATCCTACTTGACTGTATACTGTGTACCCAATCTTTTCCATTCTTGAGGTGTAATTGGGATAGGGATAGGACCCCGGTATACACAGCATATAGATTGTTTTGGGCACACAAATACTATAGCTACTACCATGGGGGCTTCACTTGTTAACCAATATCCTATCACGTTAGTTCATATTGTGGATTTTAAAATTAAAAAAAATCAAACAAATATATTGCAAGTATTGGGGGGATGAGGGGTTTAAGGTGTGGGGTGGGTAGGGTGGTTTATAAAGATTGAGGTATAAAAAGGGGTGGGGAGGAGGTTTTAAGTATTGGGAGGGGGTTTCAACAAAATGATTTTGGGCCAATATCTCTCGAAATTAATGGTATTGTTTAATATCCCACGATCGCACGTGCTATGTAAGAGGTTCACTATGTGAAGTCCCCGTGGCTACTACAGAGAAATATGTGAACACTTCATCATGCCTTTGTACACCCTAATTTTCCTGACTGAATGCAACTGTATGTCCGAAGAAGCATTCAAGGTCATCGAGGAATATGGAGACTATTATTTGATTGAGGAAGGATTGTACATAAGAATGTATGGGGGTTCCAGAGCACCTTCTCTACTCCATAAGTATGCCACTGACTATGTGCTACACAAAGAGGTAGCTAGGTAGGTATACATTGATGGTGTGGGAAGTTCCTGTTCGAACACAAGAAGGCAACCTATCCCGCAATACCTTTCCGGCTTGGAAGTTATAAGTTTTCAAAGGTAAAACATACTGTAGAGTTTTTTCAGGAGCTGTAGCATTTCCATTTTGGTGAAATGAACTTTCACAGGAATGACTCCCGAAATAAGGTGGCAGATCATTGCAAGGAGGCAAGCATTCATTTTGAATGTACCAACTTTTGGGACAAGGACGAGGAAACATTCAAGAGTGCAAAGAACATGACTGCCCTAAAAAAGAGATTTAAACAGAAAATAGTCACTGTGGGCGGAAAGGGAAAAACTGCACAGAAGACTAAGACAACAGAAGAAGAAGAGGCCAAAAATAGGGAAGAAGATGATAGAAGGATAGCACAGGAGGCAGAGAGTTGGTTGATGAATGAAGAAGAAGAAAGAAAGAGAGCTGTAGAAGAAGGAACAAGGAAGGAAGAGGAGGAGAGAAAGAGAAATGAAGAAGTAGAGATAAAGAAAAGACAAGAAGAAAGTGAAGGTCTAAGATTAATAGGATCTCAAAAATACCAACATACTACTGAGCAGATAGATAAACAAGGGGGTTAGGATCACACAGATCAAGGACACGAACAATCTAATCCTGATCCCCAGGAGCCTGCTGTATCTTCTAGCAGCACAATAGGGAAAGCTTTGTTCTCTGGAATGAATCAGATCCCTTTCATGCCTAAAGAAGGGGAGGAAGTACCCGACTTCAGTACTATTTTCTATGACAAGAAGAAGAAAAGGATTGTTAAAAGAACTGAGAAAAAGGTTGAAACTGGAGGACAATCCAGAAAGATGATAACTGGTAAGACCTTGGTTTATGGAACATATGCAAACCAAAGATTGACAGCAAGAGCTGGGGTGGCATTAACCTAAGATACTGAAGATAATGTAGATAGGTTGGTGATGGATTTGGAGCAGTCAAGAAAGAACGCATCACAATTAAAAGAAACATTGAAGAAGGAGAGGGATGAAGGCCATAAACTGAAAAGGAAATATGAGGACATGAAGAATGAAGTGAGGACTTCAAAGACAGATCTCCAGACTCTGCAAGCAAATAAGGTGGTTTTAGAAGTCTCTGTAGAGAAAATGGAAAAGGATGCTCAGAACAGCTTAGCAGAATTACAAAGGCTACAGCTAGAGCATCAAGGGTTGAAAACTGAGAAAGATGACATTCAGGTGTCCTATGAAACTCTGAGTGTAGAGAAGGACCAGTTACAAAGCAGAATTGCTAAGTTGGAAATAGAGAAGGCTTCCACAGAAGAAAGAGAAAAGCAATATGTAATAAAGGTGGCAGCCTTGGAAGAACATAATACTTCATTGACATCATCACTGAAAGATGCTATAGAACAGAAGACAGACTTCCAGCCTTTAAAATAACATGTTCTAACTCAGATAAGGAAGATACACCATTTGCAAATATTAATTGAGGAAGAAAGATGTAAGATCGAACGGATTTTAAAGAATGCAGTGGCACATGCAGCTATAAGTATACACCTCCTGGAGGATCAGCTACACCTTAGTCCTACAAGAATAGAAGGGGTAAGGAACCAGGTAGCCAAATATGAGATAAATATCCATTTTCTTGAACCCTCTGGATTTGAAGGTATAGCAGCGGAGGACCAGGCATGGAAAAAGTTCATCAATGACCAAGCGGGCCCCTCTTCATAAAGTATTTTAAAATATTTTTGTTTTAAAATGTAATATGTTGTATAAATTATGAGCACATGCTACAAGACAAAATTTTGGAACTGAAATGTTGGGGAAGCCCAAAAGTCATTGAGGGGCAGCCCAAAGGTTTTGATTTTTTGTATAAGTATAGGAGAGTGTAGATGTAGAAGGGACTTCTTTCCGAAGCAATTTTTTGAGAGTATATTGTAAGAAGAACTAATTCGTTTTACAATAAAGAATTACAAGTTTCTGCTGGAGAAAGTTTGGTGGAATATTTCAAATGCTTTTCTATGGATCAGTTGAATGTGAATTATTTTGTTTTCAGCTTATGTCCATTAACTGTGAGATCGTTCTAACTCATTGAATTTCTTTTCATGTTATGAATGTCTTCTAGTTTATTCTGTGAAATTTCCACTATGAGTAATGAAGGTCGCAATTAACAATAAGCTATCTTGTTGTTCATATTTCTATTAATGTTCATGTGTTTTGAAATAAATAATAGCTATCTATAATTTTTCCTAATACATGCAGAGAAATACATTACTCATTGTTAACTGAGAATTCTTCTCCCAAAGGATAGGTTAGTTAGTTATAGTTAGTTTCTTTCTATTTGTGATTTAGATGCGAGAGAGGTAAGATGAGAGGTAAGAACCTACGCATCACATTGTGTCAACCCTCCTTGTTATCTCTATCAATTTGCATTTTTAAACAGGCACTTGCACATCATACCTTAAACACTAAAGACTAAAAATATACACGATGTACCGGGTCGTAACTAGTAAAACATTTTAATTTGTTACTTGACCTACGGTAGCCGGACCGTAAATCGGATGGATTCCCCATACCAAACAGTAGCAGTCTAAATGGGAACGTTTATTGGGGAGAATCCCTAATTGTTGTCACTTGTGATTTTCCAGGCATCAACAGTTTTTTGGTGCTAGAAGGAGGGACACCAGTGCATGGCTGGCCGAGGAATCTCACTTCCTCGAAATCACTCCACCTGTGACAGTTCTGAAAGTAGTTTGTTTCACAAACCCACTCTTGAAGATAAAGATAAAGGGTATCTATATCATGTAGATAACGAAGTGGTTGATGATTTAAGAAGAATCACTAGGGAATATGCGAAAAAGATCGGAGGATTACCATCATTTCTATCTTACCTAGAAGAGAGTATCAGAAGAAATATCGCCCTCAATTAGAAGACTCAATGTTGGTAGAAGATCTTGAAGAACTTGTAGAAGCAGCCTTACAAGAAGTTGACCAACCTTTGAATCAATTGGATCCAGATTCACCTTACTGTTTACCTTTTCGGACCCCTGTTCAATCACAACCTCGTTCTCCACTCAGAATCATGGCTAATGTAAATGCAAACCAACCACCTCCACCGCCTGCTTGGAGAGCTAGGTCGCCTTTAAATTTGACACCTCCGTTGCATGATTTGCCTCAAGATTTTGACAAGATGTTACCTAAGTTTGAACCAAGTGAAGGAATTTTGGTAGATGATCATTTACAGAGTTTTTACTTGGATATAGAAGGATTACGAGCTGGGGATCATGAATATATAGTGTGTAGATTGTTTCCCCACACTCTGAAAGGAAAAGAAACCTCATGGTATTTTGCACTTCCTACAAATTCAATCACAGATTGGAACACATTTGAGAAAATGTTTAGAAGTAAATATGCAGTTTAGAAAACCCATGCAGCCTTAATGAAGGGGTTATGTGCTCTAAAGAAAGAAAGAAAATAAAAAAGTACATAATTTCACTCAAATATTTGCTGCTTACCTAAACAATTTCACTGCGGTAAATAAGCCATCTGAGAATGCTCTAATAGAATACTATACCTCAGCCCTTGGGCCTGATCTAGCCATGTTTTCCAAGAGATCAGTGAGACCTACATTAGTAGAAACCTACGAAGAAGTTGGGAAGGTGGAGGCTGAGATGGAAAGTATAGAGAATTACTCTGTGTAGTCGAAACAAAATATTTTTGGAAGCAAGAAACCTTTATTACTGACTAAGCCTAAGGATGGGCGGTCACAGGATTTTGAAGGGATGTTGAAGATGATGCAAAATTTATCCAACATAGTGATAGATTTAGAGAAGGAAAAAGAATCTCATAAATCATATAAGCCATATTATAAGAAAAGGGAAGACAACAGTCAACCTAAACCTCCTCCACACAGTCCTACAGGAATGAATTTAACTGATGTAGGCATGGATAATTTTTGTACTTTTCATCAGCAGCCTCATTCTGAGAAGAATTGCCCCCAATGGATAAATTCTATGACACTGGTAATGAATCAATTATTGGACTCCAAACTGACAGAAACTAGTAAGGAGGAAGAAAAAGATAATCAATCTACAGAAAAACAAGAAGAATATACTTTAGTTTTATGAGACTGTGCCTCAATGTTTGATATAGAAGAAGAGAATTCTTTGAAACAAGAGGAAACATCAGAAACCAATGTGACAACAAGAAGTCAAAGTTTGTTAAAAGAAGATAATTCAATACTTCCTAAGATTAAGAAACTTCAAGAAAATATGAAGAAGATACAGAAGAACATTGCAACTATTAAAGATCCTGTTTTTCCCATGCCAAGTCAAGATTCGAAGAAAATCAACACACCTTTTAAGCCTATTGAAGATAAGATTGATAATGTCAAGAAGAGTCTCAAAGAACATGAGATGGGGTATGATATTGTAGAAGACATTAAAAAATCTAAAGCAAATATCTCATTGTATGAAATGTGTAATTTACCTCAGCAAAAAGAGAAATTTTTAAAAGCACTTGAGGTACCAAAAGAAAAGCTTCCCAATGACAACCAACATGAAGAAGAAATTGGTGAGGCAAGTGTGGGAAAGAAGTATAAGTATGAAACCCCAGCATTTCTCCTAACTTTTGAGATTTTCAACTATAATGTGCACAACTGTTTAGTGGACTCAGGAGCATCAGTCAACATTATGCCATGGTTAGTCCACAAGAAAATTAATGGACAACCTAAACCTTCTACTTGGAAGGTTATTCAATTAGACAGGACAACTGTGAAAGTAATAGGGGAAATGGAAGACGTTCTAATTCGCTTATCTACAGATGAGAGGGTATGTTAGTACATCGAAATTGTAGTAGCTGACATACCAGATGATTATGGATTGGTTTTGAGTCGATATTGGGAAGCAAGGTTAGACGGATACTTTGCATCAGATTGGTCACATTTATGGTTGCCTTATAAGGGAAGTCCCAATCAAATAAAAGTATTAAGAGAGCCTCAAATGAAATACAATGTCACTCAGTTAGAGGGAAAGAATGAACCAGTGAACTCTATTTTGGGAAATTATTTCATTGAATTAGAACCGGGAAATTACCAAGCTGAAGAAGCCAGTAGTATACCTAATACCTAGCCCAATCTCCTTCGATTTTCATGGGTTGATGAGATTGACTGTAAAATAGTAGAACTAGTTTCAGATGTAGTTTGTAATTTAAATTCAATAGAGGTAGATAGTTTTTGGACTCTTATTTTGATGGATCTAAAACATTAGAAGGATATAGCTTTCCACGGTCTGATTGGCCGGAGTGTTGTGGTATATCTTGATGATGTCACAATATTTTCAAAAGAGAGAGAGAAACATGCATTCCATCTGAAACAAATTTTCGAGCGTTGTCGAAAATTTGGTATTTCACTAAATCTTAAGAAATGTGTGTTTGCAGTCATGGAAGGAAAGCTACCGGGTCATGTGGTTTCTAAGAAAGGGATCTCCATAGACCCAGAAAGGATTAAAGCCATAGAACAGATCCCTTTACCCCATAACAAAAAGGGTATGCAATCATTCATGGGGACAATAAATTTTGTGCGGAGGTTTGTACCAGATTTCACTTAGATTGTCAAACCTTTGCAGCAAATGGTTAAAAAAAGTGTACAATTCAAATGGATTGATGTGGAAAAGAATGCATTCAGTAAGATAAAACATCTATTGCTCATGCACCATCACTCAAAAGTCCAAATTTCGAAAGGGATTTTATTTTGTACACTTTTTCATCTGATGATTCATTGGCAGCGATGCTCACACAGAAGGAAGATGGGGGAGATGAGTACCCCATATCATTTATGAGCACTGGTCTGCAGGGAGCTGAATTGAATTATCCAGCAGTTGATAAACAAGCTTATGCATTTTTTAAAGCGGTAAAACAATTCAGGCCATATATACTTAAGAATCACACTAAGGTAATAGTTCCACACCCAACTGTAAGATCTCTTTTTGTACAAAAGGAATTAGGAGAAAGAAGAGGCAACTGGGTAACTACCTTACAAGAATATGATCTTGAGCTCAAACTAGAATCCATAGTAAAAGGACAAGGATTGTGTAAAATAATGGCTGAAGGTAAAAACAATGAAGAAAACAACTGGGATAATGAAGCTGAGTTACATATGGTGGATGTATGTCCTCTATTCACAGCTCCAGATTCCTGGTACCGGGACCTAGTCCATTACCTTCAAGAAGGATATTTACCGGAACATTGGAATTCCAAACAACGAAGAGCATTACGTCTTAAATCAGCTTTATATTAGATAATTGATGGAGTATTATTAAGAAATAATTATGATGGAGTTTTTATCAGATCCTTAGAACAAGAAGATGCAAAGAAGGTCATAACACAATTGCATGATGGGCCTGCTGGAGGTCATTTTTCCGGAGATACAATAGCCCATAAGATTCTTAGAGCTAGATATTACTGGCCTACACTATTTAAGGATGCTCATGCTCATGTCATAAATTGTGATGCTTGTCAAAGAGGTGGTGGAAGACAAGCTAAAGTAGCAGGGCCTTTAAAACCAGTGATGATAACAGAACCATTTGAACAATGGGGAATTGATATTATTGGAGAGATGAACCAAAATTCTTCCTTGCAGCACAAGTATATTTTGACGGCAACTGACTACTTCACCAGATGGGTTGAGGCTATTCCGTTACGCAAAGTAAATGAAGATGCAGTCATGGATTTCTTACAAGATCACATTATGACCAGGTTTGGGGTTCCAATTTCCCTGGTTTTTATAATGCTACTTACTTTTCTTCTATTCGATTAACTGCATTTGCTAATGAAAGAGGAATCAAGTTGCATTATTCTGCAAACTATTACGCACAAGGAAACGGTTTGGAAGAATCTACAAACAAAAATTTGATTAGGATTTTAAAGAAAACCGTAATAGAAAATCAGAGAAGTTGGAATTTAGCGTTACCTAATGCTCTTTGGGCTGATAGAGTCACACCCAAGAATTCCATAGGTGTGTCACCATACACTCTTATTTATGGAAAAGAAGCTATTCTTCCTCCCAACATTCTGTTACCATCTTCCATAATAGTTCAGGAATCTAGAGGTACTAATAACGAAATCCTACAGATCAGAATCTATAATCTTTTGAAGTCAGAAGAGTCTAGGTCCAAAGCCGAAGAAATATTTAAGCATCAACAGGAAGTGGTGAAACGTTGGTTTGATAAGCATAAAGCTGGGAACAAAGAATTCGAAGTAGGAGATCTGATTCTTAAGTGGGATGATCCGCATGATGAAAAGGGAAAGCACACTAAGTTTCAACAGTTATGGGTAGGCCCTTTTCAAATTGCAGCAAAGATTGGCCCAACTTACAGGTTGCAAGACTTACAGGGCTGGGAAGAGAACTTACTAGTTAATGGTTTAGTTCTCAAACCTTATTTTTCTTGATTTTTATTTCTTGGTTATCTTGTACATAAATAAACTGATTGGTTTGTTTTATTTTTGATTTGTTTTAGTTAGGGTTTGATTGATTGTAATAAATAAGCACAACTTTTGGTTGCATGGAGCTCATCAGAATTTTGGATTAACTAAAATCCTTGATTACAAGATTGTGTACTATTAGTTTATTTGAAATAACTTCTTCTAGTTTAGCAGTTTTCCTAAATGGTTATGAACACATTGAATTCCTACTTAATCCTTGTGAAATAACTCAGGATCAAAAGGTTTGGAATGCTATTTCGAGGCTCCATCCATCTCACATTAAAAAATGTCTTAGGGGTTAACAACAAAAGACCCATGGAGAGGAAGCAGGGTAAACAATATATTACATTTAAATGATCCCATGCCAGGAATTGAAATCCAAAAGGCAAATAAGAGTCAAAATATCCTAAGAAAGAAATATGTATCAAGACAAAGTACTGAACCATATTAGTACAGGATTGCCAAAGTTCTTCTCCGTCCGTGAGCTGAAAATTAAATACATCTCACACAAAAGGACACTATGGATAGAGGAGCTTGAATTAAAAATTTCAGAAAGAAGGCATAAAGGAGGACTCAAAAGAGGACAAAAGTACAAAAGCACAAAAGTGCAAAATGGCATGGGAATGAGGAACAAACAAATATCTCTGTTTACCATATGTTACAATCCTGTGGTGTCTAAGCTGCAAGCTACCCAAAGACAGAGGTAAAAATGAAACTCATATTCCCGTCCTCAAAAGAGTTATCTAGACTTTGAAACCTTGGCTCCCATTTTCCCTAAATTGGACTATCATCAATGATTAAAGTGCATATATAATGCCATTTGGGAAATCTAGATATCTTGAAGAATTTAGTATGTCGGTATTATCAAAACAGTTTGTTGCTCAAAGAAGAAATGGTCCAGAGATCTGTGTTCACCAGGTAGTCGTCAATTGTTGTAACTGCAACCTTTTCCCATTTTTTTTGAAAATTTTGGACCCTCCTTTTGGTTTTATCTTTCCTAGGATTGTTCGTTTCCTTAAATCTGTCATTCCTCTGCTATAAATTATGATATTTTTAAGTCATAAGTATGGTCAACTATTTTTCTTTTGTTTCGGGAGTTGAATGATCTAGCACTGCCATTTGTCCAGCCGATGAAAGGGAAAACTAGGATATATATTGTTTCATTTTTTTTGAGCTTAACGTTTGATTTCCCGATTACTTTTTATCACTGTCGGGAGTCAGTTGAAGAATTAGTCGGGGCATTAGTCCTCTATGCCGCCGACATTTCGGAAGGCAAACGATGAACGTCTTGATGGATAGTTCTATTTCTCGCCGATCCATGTTTCTATCTCCTTTTTCTTTTATTTCTCAAACCTTTTGTTTTAACTGTCAGTGACTTGGTTTTTATCGCTATCGGAACGATTTACCATATTGGATCGGAGGTCTTGTCCTCTACGTCGCCGACCGTTTGGAAGGAAGTTGATGAGAGGCTCAAAGAATAGTTTTTCCGATCATCGATGCTTTAGTGGTTAATGTTTTCGATCCTCGATACATAACTATTGTGATGATAGTGCTTGGCATCGCTGACACTTTGGAAATGTTTAGGTTTGCATCGTCGACACTTAGCATTTAGAGTTTCTGATGCTGACAGGTTTAGAGTCTCGCGGGACTCGTCGTTTGTTTGTTGTCCGTCGTTGCAGCTATAAATTGAACTATCCTCCTGATGTTTAGTGTTTTCAACTGCCGATAGGGTCTTACCGCCGACTCTTTTTCACCGAAGGTTTATATATAGAGGTGGAGCATTATTTTATTCGTAATCGAAATTGAAGATTGCTCCGGTCCTTGTCGATTGAGCTTTTCACGTGCCCAGCTATCCGGATCCGAATCGTTAGCGTGATATCGTGGAGGTTTTGGGTCATCCCATCGATTGCATTGCATTTTTCCAGGTAGGTAATCCACGACCTTGTTGTTTGATTTTTATTGGTTGATTGAAACAATGGTTTTCCCTAGTTAGGTTTTTCCGTGCGTTGGTTTGTTCGTATAAAGAATGTTTATCTCTGCTGTATACATGCATAAAGTTTAGGGTAATAGCGAGGTGTGACATTTTTTGGTGGAGGGGGGGGGGGGGGGG
>LPNX010568920.1:217204-336055 GCA_001517045.1 Pseudotsuga menziesii
GCGTTACGCTGTCTGCACCACCCATTCTTTGTTTGTTCATGGTCGTCCGAGGGTGGTTTTAAATTGTTGTATGCGTTTACCCTGTTTTTGTGGGACGGTGGAGGTTTTCATTGTTTTGGTCTAGTTAGGGTTTTCCACGATGAGGAGCACAGTATAGGGTCTAGAATTTTGAGGATTAGTAGTAGCGACAATGCGATTCATGCTTTTGTCGGAAGACTTAGATTAGTTTGAATGCGCCATAGATTAAAATGAAGAGTTTGTTCTATCAGGGTTGTGATTTTAGTTACAAACAGTGGACTTAGAGGATTTTAAGACACAACTTGCAGGATTTTCTTTTTTCCTTGTCATGTTTCTTTTCATGCATTAATACTGTGTCTATTTCATTTTCAGAATGTATATGGAAGAGGTAAATATATTAATACAATTTTTTGTGGTTATTGTTTTACTTGGTAAAATATAAATGGTCTAAGAACATGCTATGTTTATGACAGGGTGATTGTTGCAAAGAAGATATGTCTAAAAGAAAAAAGAAGAAGGCTCCAGTTGTTGAAGGAGAACTAGAGGTTGCGATCATCACTAGGGTTGAATACATATATGAATATACCAAAGATACCACCGAGGTCGAGCCGGATTATAAATGGGGAGATATATACAGGATGATTGTAAATCAAAATGTACCTGATGCAGGATTCGAAGAGTTAACCATTTATGCAAACATCGAGAAATTGACTCTTATAAAAGTAGCCACAAGACTTGAGTTGTTCCTGTGCTTAGAGGTGATCAGTTGGATTCTGCCTAGGGCAGATGTAACTACGATGATCCTTGAAAATACTGCTAAGCAGGGATATGGTGCATATATCCCTACTTATGTCTCTATGGAATATCATTTGCCTCCTGCTCAGATTTACTTGACATAAAGCTGGTTGAAAGAGACAACTATGGGCTTGGTAGAAATAGTTAAAAGAATGATGATACCAGGGAAGAACTTTTGAACCAGGCCTTCAGGAGAATATGATACATCTACTCTTCGAACTCCCTATAGTTTTATTGCACTAATGCTAAATAGGATTTTTGGTAGAGCTCACGGAAAAAGATTTAAAATTGGATGGATACCAATTATCTTTTATGTGGCTACTCTGGGAACTATATTTAATTGGGAAAACATAGTGTCTAATATCCTCTCAGCATGCATATCCTCAGCCTTGGGAGGGGTGTCATTGAAGAAATCAGAGTTCTACATGAGCTCTATCCTAGTTGGCTATATACTGTGTACCCAGTCTTTTCCAGCCTTGAGGTGTAATTGGGATAGGGATAGGACCCCGGTATACACAGCATATAGATTTTTTTGGGCACACAAATACTATATCTACTACAGAAAAAATGTGAACACTTCATCATGCCTTTGTACAACCTAATTTTCCTGATTGAATGCAACTGCATGCCCGAAGAAGCATTCAAGGTCATCGAGGAATATGGAGACTATTATTCAACTGAGGAAGGATTGTACATAAGAATGTATGGGGGTTCCAGAGCACCTTCTCTACTCCCTAAGAATTCCACTGACTATGTGCTACACAAAGAGGCATCTAGGCAGGTATACATTGATGGTGTGAGAAGCTTCCTGTTCGAACACAAGAAGGCATCCTATTCTGCAATACCTTTATGGCTTGGAAGTTATAAGTTTGCAAATGTAAAAGAGACTGTAGAGTTTGTTAAGGAGCTGGAGCATTTCCATTTTGGTGAAATAAAATTTCATAGGAATGATTCCTGAAATAAGGTGGCAGATCACTGCAAGGAGGAAAGCATTCATTTTGAATATACCAACTTTTGGGACAAGGACAAGGAAAAATTCAGGAGTGCAAAGAACATGACTGCCCTAAAAAAGAGATTTAAACAGAGAATAGTCACCATGGGAGGAAAGGGAAAAACTGCACAGAAGACTAAGACAGCGGAAGAAGAAGAGGCCAAAAAGAAGGAAGAAGATGCTAGAAGTCTAGCACAGAAGGCAGAGAGTTGGATGAAGAATGAAGAAGAAGAAAGAAAGAGAGCTGGAGAGGAAGCAGCAAGGAAGGAAGAGGAGGAGAGAAAGAGAAATGAAGAAGTAGAGATAAAGAAAAGACAAGAAGAAGGTGAAGATTTGAGATTAACATGATTTCAAAAAGACCAATAGACTACTAAGCAGATAGATACACAGGGGGAACAAGATCACACAGATCAAGGACATGAACACTCTAATCCTGATCCCTAGAAGCCTGCTGCATCTTCTGGTAGCACAATAGGGAAAGCTTCATTCTCTGGAATGAATCTGATCCCTTTCATGCCTAAAGAAGGGGAGGAAGTACCTGACTTCAGTACTATTTTCTATGACAAGGACAAGAAAATGATTGTTAAAAGAACCGAGAAAAAGGTTGAAACTGGAGGAAAATATGGAACGATGATAACTGATAAGACCTTGGTGTATGGAACAGATACAGACCTAATATTGACAATAAGAGCTGGGGTGGCATTAACCCAAGCTACTGAAGATAATGTAGACAGGATGATGATGGATCTGGAGTAGTCAAGAAAGAATTCAACACAATTAAAAGAATCACTGAAGAAGGAGAGGGATGAAGTTCATAAACTGAAAAGGAAATATGAGGACATGAAGAATGAAGTGAGGACTTCAAAGACAGAAATCCAGACTCTGCAGGAAAATAAGGTGGCTTTAGAAGTCTCTGTAGAGAAAACGAAAAAGGATGCTCAGAACAGCTAAGCAGAATTACAAAGGCTACAATTAGAGCATCAAGTGTTGAAAACTGAGAAAAATGACATTCAGGTGTCCTATGAAACTCTGAGTGTAGAGAAGGACCAGTTACAAAGAATAATTGCTGAGTTGGAAACAGAGAAGGCCGCCACAGAAGAAAGAGAAAAGCAATATCAAATACAGGCGGTAGCCTTGGAAGAACAAAATAATTCATTGACAGCATCACTGAAAGATGCTATAGAATAGAAGACAGACTTCTAGCCTTTAAAAGAACATGTTCTAACTTAGAGAAGGAAGATCCACCATTTGCAAATGTGGATTGAGGAAGAAAGATGTAAAATTTTACAAATAGATAGTAGATCAGAAGAAATTTTGGATACTACATCCTATTTTTTGGACAGATCTCAAGAGATTATGGAGATTCTAATGGGAAGAATAGTGTGGATAGAAACAAATGAGGAATCTCCTATGGAGCTACCAGTTAAAGACCAGCAGAGTTTAAAGAAGGAATATGATTTATTGGAGTTTGCAATCAATGTTGCGGAAGAATTCAAGAAAATTGTAAAGAAAATGAGGGGAGCATGTGCCGAATACTGCAGGAGGGCGCTTGCTACATACAATAGATGCCAGATTTCAGTAGAGAGGAGTTTGGATGCAATACCAGAGCATAAATTGTTTATAGAGGTGTTATAGAGCATCTACATAATAGATATGAGGAAGACGAGTAAGAGATCCAACAAGTAAAGGATCTAGATGAATAGATTTTAAAGAATGCAGTGGTACATGCAGCTGTAAGTATACACCTCCTGGAGGATCAGCTGCGCCTCAGTCCTGCAAGAATAGAAGGGGTAAGGAACCAGGAAGCCAAATATGAGATAAGTATATGTTTTCTTGAACCCTCTGGATTTGAAGGTATAGTAGCGGAGGCCCAGGCATGGAAAAAGTTCATCAATGACCAAGAGGGCCCCTCTTCATAAAGTATTTTAAAATATTTTTGTTTTAAAATGTAATATATTGTATAAATTATGAGCACATACTACAAGACAAAATTTTGGAACTGAAAGGTTGGGAAGCCCAAAAGTCATTGAGGGGTAGCCCAAAGGTTTTACTTTTTTGTATAAGTATAGGAGAGTTTAGATGTAGAAGGGACTTCTTTTCGAGGAAATTTTTTGAGAGTATATTGTAAGAATAACAACTTCCTTTTACAATGAAGAATTACAAGTTTTTGCTGGAGAAAGTTTGGTGGAATGTTTCAAATGCTTTGCTATGGATCAGTTGAATGTGAACTATTTCATTTCCAGCTTATGTCCATTAACTGTGAGATCGTTCTAACTCATTGAATTTCTGTTCATGTTAGAATGTATTCTAGTTTATTCTGTGAAATTTCCACTGTGAGTAGTGAAGGTCGCAATTAACAATAAGCTATCTTGTTGTTCATATTTCTATTAATGTTCATGTGTTCTTAAATAAATAACAAATATCTGTAATTTTTCCTAATACATGCACATAAATACATTACTCATTGTTAACTGATAATTCTTCTCCCTAGGGATAGGTTAGTTAGTTATAGTTATTTTCTTGCCATTTTTGATTTAGATGCGAGAGAGGTAAGATGAGAGGTAAGAACCTGCGCATCACATTGTGACCCTCCTCGTTATCTCTATCAATTTGCATTTTTAAACAGGCACTTGCACATCATACCTTAAACACTAAAAACTAAAAATATACACGGTGGACCGGGCCGTAACCGGTAAAACATTTTAATTTGCTACTTGACCTACGGTAGCCGGATTGCAAACCGAACGGATTACCCATACCAAATAGTAGCGAGCTAATTGGGAACGTTTATTGGGGAGAATCCCTAATTGTTGTCACCTACGATTTTCCAGGCATTAACATAATAGTAATCCTCTACTTACTTATGAACTCAAGCTAATTCATCAGTTGCAAGGGAATGTGTCCTTTCATGCACTCGTTCTATTATATTCCTTGGATTTCATTCCATAAATTGCATCACTTGTAGTACTAAAAATCCAGTGGAAAACTATAGGTTGATTACAGTCACATTCAGAATTCATCCAATATGAGTTCAATACTATTTTTTTGGTTTGCTAATCTTTATTATGCCCTCAACTGGTTTTCTTAAACTATCATATGGTTTGTTTGGAATGTCAATGGGGTGTCTTCAAATCTGATTAGACTCTTTAACCAACTTCATATGTTCTTCATTAATTAATCCTAATGACCAAACTTGACATCCCGTGTATGAAATTTGGAATGGCATAATTACACATTTCTCAGCCTACTCATCCATGAATCAACTCTTTCAAATTGGTGCAAAAAAGTGCATTAGACAAATTAATAACATCAATACGAAACCATGAAGAATAATTTATGGACCTGCTAAAACTATGGTTTAGGGAAATTAAACCAAGCCTTGGAGAAAATAAAAAATTGTCCAAGTATGGAATTATTGGTAAAATCTGCCTAAGTGGCCTTAGGGAAATGCTCCCCACAACTCATAGGATGATGAGAAAAATACTCTAAGAGTGTGGATATTTAGAGTGTTGTATGGTGCATCCAACCATATCATTATCATGACCAAAAAGTCTTTGAGGAAGAAGATATCAATCTTCCAAAAGTGCCTCTCAACCATATTTTCACTGCTCTAAGAAAATTCCCATCGAGGAGAGAGAAAGAAGCTACAAAATATGAAAGAGGTCTTGATGGATTCACCTTATTCGCCTCTACCCATTGGGTATCACACTTGCCAAATTTGAAGGAAAAATGAAATCACCTTGGTGACCTAGGGTTTGAAGAGAGTTGGTTAAGTGCTAGAAAAAGAGTTTGAGAGACCATTTGGAAATTCCCACAAGGGGGTGTTCCTTTGATGATAAAATCATTAGATGATATGGTCTTGTTCATTTTTTAAATGGCTATCTATCCATGTTCTTGTTTTTTCTTATGGTGATCAGAGAAGGAAAATATCAACTTGCCAAAATAGAAGAAAACTGTTATTTTGCATACTAAAGACAAAGGAAAAATGGCTAAGTGTTGTAAAGCGGCTTGTTGTAGACACAACAGATCCCATGTTTTCAATAAAACATGAGAACCCCAATTTTACATGTAAGGTAAGTTTTCTGAATTTCTTAATTCGTTGTGAGGTCCCCAAAACGTTTATCATAGTTTCTATGATTTGAGTTAGCTAAATTATTCAGACTCATGCATTTCTACGTGTTTTTAATGAGTTGCGGAAAATACTATTTTTCCCAAAATGTGTGCTTCCCGCAACCCGCATTCCGCAACCTGCAATGCGGATTACGGGATCTTTAGGTTTATTATTTGCGAGTTTTTCATCCCGCATCCCGCATCCCGCAATGCAGAATGCGGGATGTGGAAGTATTTTTTATGAGTTAGTCAGTCAATCCACAACCCGCAATCCGTAGATTGCGGATTGCAGGAAGTAGTTTTATTTATGATTGTGTTGTGTGTTTCCGCAACCCGCAACCCACAATTGCGGCTTGTATATTTGCAAAATAAACGCCCGCAACTCTTCTCCTGCATTCTAGATCTTTGGTATTATTTGTATTGTTTCCTTTCTTAATGATCTCTAGATTATATTTTCTCTTTTATTCATTTGATTTGGTTCTATGATATTGGTGGTTAACTTACCATGTTATCTTTCACATTCCCCACCTAAGCTTGGTCTTCACAGCACAAACTGATTATTCGAGATAATGGTTGGTTATTACCTTCGCTCTGGGATTCATATTGATCTTATCATTTCTCTTCTCATGCTTTTGTGTATTGCATTGGTTCGATATTTGGCATTGATTGAGTTTTATTTTCCCTTTTGCATGCCTAGAGTTGTAATGTAAATATTTAAATAATATGGTCTTTTTTGCTTATATTATTTTAATGTTTGTAATGTTGGTTTAAGGTTATTGAAATCTTTTAAATATTCATGGTTATGTTTTGACTTTCATTAACTTAACTTGTGTATTTCATTAAATCCATATATTAATTTTATACACAATTGTATGTTATGAAAATTAAAAGAATAGATGTTTTAGTTTGTTTGAATCCTGAATTCCCTAATTTCAATGAGATTTGGTTTTATCATTATTTAGAAATTTGTGGATTAAAATTCAACATTCACGAATGATAAATTAGTTTGATCATGGATAAGTCTTATTTTCAATAAGCTAATTTGAATTATTATTATTCTTTTCTAGGTTTTCTATTCTTGGAAAATGATTATGGTAGAAACCTATTTGTGGAATTCATTGACTCTCCTATATTATAGGAGTGATTCTTTTCCTATATAAGTAACTTGTTTCCAACATTTAGTTTCTTAAGAAATAATTTGTAAATGGTTTTTTATTTTTCTAGGTTTAGGGTTTTCACATATTGGATTTTCTTTGTAAATAATTTCTAGATTTTTATTTCATAATTTCTTTTGAATAAATAAATAAAAAATACTTGCAAATTTCCAAGCTTCCCAAGTATATTTATGCATTTTTGACAATGGGGGACCTTTGATTTTAATTGTTCAAATTTTAAATGTTCCCGCAACCCGCAACTTGCGGGAGGTAAAATTTTCATATTTTAATAAAATATTTCCGCAACTTGCAACTTACAAGATGCAGGATGGGGGAATCACTTTTTCACATTTTCATTCCCACATCTTTCCAGACCCTAAGTTTATCTTAGGTTATAATTTAATTTGATTTCGGTTCCATAAATTTTGGTAGTTTTATTTTTCACTGAGAATTTTAATTTGGTTTTGATCTTTAGTTTTTCCCGATTTGTTTAAATGATTGTTTTAAATAAATTCTAATTTTGGATCTTCTTGTTTTTGTTTAGTTTTATTTATTTGGAAAATAATTAATAATTAACACAGAATAATAGATTTGATTGTTAAAATCAATGGCCACAATTCATTTTGTAGTAAAATCAATGGTTATTGAGCCTTAAATTCCAACAGAATAATCTTCATTTAATTTACTATTTGTATCAAAACATTTTAAAAAAGGGATTGTTGAACGATGATATTGATCACTGAAAAAGGATAATTTTACATGATTTATAAATTTATATTACATTCTGCCTTGGTTAATGAACACTAATTGATATAATTTTTTGCAGGTTTGCAGGGATTCTAAGTCGTGTAGATTACCAAAGATAATATAATCAAACTACGGTAGTGCTACCAATTTGAAGTTTGACAGTGAAAGCTTTGTTTGCCAGCAATGGAGATCATTTATTTTTAGCATCACAAATTGGATTACTCGAAAAAGAAGGAAAGATAGAAGCTGATATGAAATTAATGAAGACCACATTTATTTTTAGAAGCTGAATCGTACTTGAAGAGGGAGGCAAATTTCGGGCTCCATTTGCCGCCAAACCGTGAAGAATATGATAAAATTGTTGAAAACCCACTTCCCAAATTGGGTATTTTACTCCTAACGGCAGGCTATTTTGGAAATATATGAACCGATTTGGAGAAAAGCATGCCCGAACAGAGGAGTATTTTCAGAAGTTGGTTGCGGTCAGTTTGGATGGGAGCTGAATGAACCAGAGTTCCGGTGGTTGGATCTTATCCTTCCATTGCTTGTCTCTTCTATAAAATCTACCCAAATGTTTGAGAGAAGAGAGAGGGGAGGGTGCTTGACAGAGCTGTATAGATTTCTCTTTTATGCTCTGAAAACGCAGCTACTAGAGGGACTTTTTGGGAGAAGGAAGGATTGGTACAAGATATTGAAAAACAGCTCTATTTTTCTTAAGGTTTATGTAATTTATTGCAAAACTTTTGAATAAATACAACACTGTTATTTCATATCTCTTGTCTATGATATGATTAAATCTCTTTGATAGATCTCAAATTTTCTTCTTTTGAATGGCCATATGATACTGTGACTTACTTGCAATTTATAAATGTGTTCATTCATGACCTAGATTTTTCTTTTTTATTGAGTAATGCATTGGCAAAGCTTCAAGGAATACGTTCTTTAACTGTCTTTATCTATTTCTGCAAGTGATTGAACAGTGACATTTTGCAGCAAAATATGTTTGTTTTTCAACTTACATGTGCTATGCAGGTTAACTCTGAATGATATAATCTTAAGTCATTGATTAATTGATTTTTATTAATTAGCCATGAGTTAGGTGATGAGTTCCTAATCTGGTTTACATTTTTGTTGATTGGATGAAAATACTTGTCTGCTGACACCTCTGGTTCGCTTGCACATCAATTTAAAATCCACTTTAGGTAGTTTAGATTTAAATTAGGCTTACTTTCATAGTTATATTTGATTTTCCTTTTCTTTCTACTACCTATCTTGTTTTCCAATTTAGGAAACAAATCCTTTGTGGATCAAACTCTCAAAAGCCAGCGGATGCTATTGAAATATCTGTGGGAGATCACTACTTTAAATAGCTCGAGGATAAAGCAATACTTGCATTAGATTGATTGAAGCCTTTGGCTAGGTTTTCTCCGTGTGTTGTAAGCCTTAGACACCCTTTTCAGCCACATACACAACTGAGGCTTCAACAAATGGCACTAGAAGGAGGGCCGACCGACAAGTAAGCCTTTTTCAGCTATTTTTCTTTAACTTCATTTATTTTTAAAAATGGCTCATATTGCTGTTCTAAATCATGATTTCAGTTTTCCTAAGTCCGCTGGAAGTATTCCTAGAGGGACAGCTAATTTATTGCAACGATTGAGCTTCAACGGAGAAGGTAAGATATCCGCATCTTAATAAATTTCTGAATTTAATGATTTTTGTGATTTTATAAATGTATCTTATGGGAATGAGAGATGCAGAATGTTTACCGCTACTTTCGAAGGAAGAATTCAGACTTGGTATGAATTTATACCAGCTAAATCTATTCATTCATGGAAACAATTCACACAGTTATTTCTTAGTGCTCATGAGAATTATAGTTACAAAAAACTTGGTTTTGAATTAGAAAATCTTCGTAGATACAAAGATGAATCTCTTGATGATTTCTTTTCCAAATTCATGATAATACATTGCAGATTTCATGAGAGACACCAACTTTCTGAAAAGGACATAATTTATTGGTTTTCCGATCTTAATTATTTTTCTGATGCACTTGATTTAGAAAAGAATGATAAATATGAAATTAATGACATGCATATTGATAATTATTTCGGTTCATCAGTCAATGTTGATTTAGAATCTAATCTTGTTAATTCCACTCAAGATAATGAAATTGTTGTACATGCATAAGAATTAGGATTTCGTGATGCACAGTTTCATGAACAAAAGGATAAGGATTGCAATTCAACTCTTATATTAAGTAACAATACTGAAACTCTTGTTATTGAAGATACCATGGAAGAAGAATTAAAGATTATGGATCCAACAATTGAATGTACTAATGATGATTCTATTATTGATATTACATTATCTTCTTCTCATGATCAGTAAAATTTTGATAGGATACAAAGTAAATCTTTTAAGAATGATCTGGTTTATATCTAAATCGTCACGAAGAGGACAATAGTACCATTACTCATGTAAGAAATGCATCTTCATCTATTTCTTCTCATGTCATTAAGGATTATGATTCAATCTGCAATATGGAAAGGGATACAATATTCTCATGTTGTATTAGATATTGGTCTATTTTATTGCAACATGATGACCACATCTGGATCTAATCTTCAAATTGAAGGACACAATGAGGTGATTGATTTTAAGGTAATACCAAATTGTCATTTTTTTCCTTCCCAATTTATTAATGATGATATTGTTTTAAAGAATTCATTTTCCATTGAATCCTTTTCACAATTTTTTAATCATATTCCTGATAAGATTCATTTTTGTTATGATCCTCATGAGATATCAGTTTTCTCTATGAATGTATTACAAACTCCATGTCACTTCCAACATGATTTTTATGATCCAATTTTTGGTTGGTTGGAAGACTCATTTATCAAAAAGCTTCCATGTCATCTTTCATTTTTTGTACATAAGAAAATTATTGATTTGATTTGTCTTGTGTTTCCATTTGAAGCATTGCGATTTCAAATACTAATACATAACTTGTTTTCTTTTGTAGGTTTCAAGTTACATGACTGGTTGCATTGGAAATTTGATTATACCTAGCTTTTTAGAGTAGTGTAGGAATAGGTGTAGAATAGAATAGTTATTTATAATTGCTTTAATTTTATTTTGATTAGATCACTTTTTCATTTCATTTTTGAATTGATTGATTAGGCTTGGATTTCTTAGTTTGATAATCATTTGCATTGGGGCAGAAGGATGAAAATTTAATTATCGAAAAATTGATTCCAATTACTCTACAATTTCTTGTTTTGAATCATGCTTTATTTATCAAAAATTTTCAAAGGGATTGTTGATATTTAGTTAATGATACTCTGGGTCAAGTTAGTCATTCCAAGCCTACCTCTCTTGAAGTCTCATATGTGAAGGAATGATTTTAAGATTATTTTCAAGAAGAGATTATCCCTTTTCCCATGGTGGAACACTTTCCAAGTTTTACCTTTATATATATAAACTTAGTTGCATTGATTATATTTCTAATTATCACAAATCAATACGCAAAGCTATTCTTTTAAATTAGATTATTGCAATTACATTCTACTTGAATCCTTCTTTACGAGCAAATGAGTGGGGCTTGTATTGTTATCATCTCAAACCTCTTAAAACCATCCCACTCTCTTACGGAGTATAGTGGCTTCCCCATCCATTAAGTAATCTCTTATGAGGTTAACATTAAATGTAGCCCAGTCCTTTTCTTTAGCATCTTTAGGAGTAAGTTGGGAAACAAGAGGTCTTACTACAAGACGGCTTGTTCATGATCATACCTTCTTATGGAATGACTTTATTAATATCTGGTCATCAGGGTACTGGCTTGTAGCCGCAAAAATGGTTGCAAGACGGGGGGTCTCATCATGAGCCAACCCACTCATTATATGTAAGTTTGTGTGAATGACACTGCCACCAATTCGGGACAATGATTTCCAGCTCCTTTCTAGGGATGCAAATCTTTAACAAGGATTGATAAGCTTCACATATTTAACTAGTGGATGGGATAAAAGTAACTTATTGGGTTAAAAGGTATCTCGGTCGAGGCTATAGACACCTGATGGCAGCAGGGCCATGCCTGTGGTATTAGAGGTAAAACATTAATATAACAAATTCTAGTCATCACGAATTGTTCGTTTAGAGCGTGTTTCAATAAAGACCATATTTTATTAGAAATCTAATCAATCAATGTTTGTCTTCACATTTTTAGTGATAGTTAGAAGGGAATTATTAAAATATCAATTGAAACTGCGTAAATATTTAAAATTTTGACTTGTTAATGTGGTATACATGTTTTAGGGGAAGTTCTCTTCTTGGTAAAAGTCTCATTTTTCACTCCTTTACACACATACAAATACTATCTTTCGTACTTAGACATAACTACTTCGTCACAATGTGTCGCCATTTGTACGTTAGGCACAACAAATCCCACGTTTTCACTAAAACATGAGAACCCCAATTTTACATGTAAGGTAAGTTTTATGAATTTCTTAAGTCGTTGTGGGGTCCCCAAAAAATTTATCATAGTTTCTGTGATTCGAGTTAGCTAAATTCTTCAGATTTATGCATTTTGAGTGTTTTTAGTGAGTTGCGGAAAAGACTGTTTTCCCAAAATGTGTCCTTCCCGCAACCCGCATCCTGTAACCTGCAATGCAGATTGCAAGATCTTTAGATTTATTAATTGCGAGTTTTTCATCTTGCATCCCGCAATGTGGAATGAGGGATGCAGAAGTATTTTTTATGAGTCAGTCGGTCAACCTGCAACCCTCAAATTGTGGATTGCGGGAAGTAGTTTGATTTATGACTGTGTTGTGTGTTTTCGCGACCTACAATTGCAGCTTGCAGATTGCGGAAAGGGTGCGTATATTTGCGAAATAAACACCCGCAACTCTTCTCCCGCATTCTAGATCTTTGGTATTATTTGGATTGTTTCTTTTCTTAATGATCTCTGGCTTATATTTTCTCTTTTATTCATTTGATTTGGTTCTATGATCTTGGTGGTTAGCTTACCATGTTATCTTTCACATTCCCCACCTAAGCTTGGTCTTCACCGCACAAACTGATTATTCGATATAATAGTTGGTTATTACCTTCACTCTGGGATTCAGATTGATTTTATCATTTCTGCTCTCATGCTTTTGTGTATTGCATTGGTTCGATATTTGCCCTTGATTGAGTTTTATTTTCCCTTTTGCATGTCTAGAATTGTAATGTAAATATTTAAATAATATTGGTCTTTTTGCTTATATTAGTTTAATGTTTGTAATGTTTGGTTTAAGCTTATTGAAATCTTTTAATAATTCATGGTTATGTTTTGACTTTCATTAACTTAACTTGTGTATTTCATTAAATCCATATATTAATTTTATACACAATTGGATGTTATGAAAATTAAAAGAACACATGTTTTAGTTTGTTTGAATCCTAAATTCCCTAATTTCACTAGAGATTTGGTTTTATCATTATTTGGAAATTTGTGAATTAAAATTCAACATTCACGAATGAGAAATTAGTTTGAGCATGGATAAGTCTTATTTTCAATAAGCTAATTTGAATTGTTATTATTCTTTTCTAGATTTTCTATTCTTGGAAAATGATTATGTTAGAAACCTATTTGTGGAATTCATTGACTCTTCTATATTATAGGAGTGATTCTTTGCCTATATAAGTAACTTGTTTCCAACATTTATTTTCTTAAGAATTAAATTGTAAATGTTTTTTTTTCTAGGTTTAGGGTTTTTAGATATTGGATTTTCTTCGTAAACAATTTCTAGATTTTTATTTCATCATATATTTTGAATAAATAAAAAAAACTTGCAAATTTCCAAGCTTCCCAAGTATTTTTATGCATTTTTGCGGATGCAGGACCTTTGATTTTATTTGTTCAAATTTTAAATGTTCCTGCAACCTGCAACTTGCAGGATGCGGATTGAGGGAGGTAAAATTTGTATATTTTAATAAAACATTTCCGCAACCCGCAACTTGAGGGTTGCGGGATGCGGGAATCACTTTTTCACATTTTCATTCCCTCATCTTTTGGGACCCTAAATTTATCTTAGGTTATAATTTAATTTGATTTCGGTTCGGTAAATTTTGGTAGTTTTATTTTTCACTTAGGGTTTTAATTTGGTTTTGATCTTTGGTTTTTCCCAATTTGTTTAAATGATTGTTTTAAACAAATTTGAATTTTCTTGCAGACATGTGATTTTCGATTTGATTGGGAATATTAATTTTGGATCTTCTTGTTTTTGTTTAGTTTTATTTATTTTGAAAATAATTAACACAGAATAATATATTTGATTGTTAAAATCAATGGTTACTGAGCCGTAAATTCCAAGAGAGTAATCTTAAGTTAATTTACTATTTGTATCAAAACATTTTAAAAAAGGGATTGTTGAATGATGATATTGATAGCCAGAAAAAGGATAATTTTACATTATTTAAAAATTTATATTACATTCTACCTTGGTTAATGAACACTAATAGATATAATTTTTTGCAAGTTTGCAGGGATTCTAAGCCCTGCATATTACCAAAGATAATATAATCAAACTACGATAGTGATACTAATCTGAAGTTTGAGGGTGAAAGATTTGTCTGCCAGCAATGGAGATCATTTATTTTTAGCTTTACAAATTGGATTGCTCAAGAAAGAAGGAAGCTCCAACAAAAATTCATGGATTGTTGAGAGAAAAGATACAAGCTGATATGAAATTAATGAAGACCACATTTATTTTTAGAAGTTGAATCACACTTGAAGAGGGAGGCAAATTTAGGGCTCCATTTGCCGCCAAACCGTGAAGAATCTGATAACATTGTTGAAAACCCACTTCCCAAATTGGGTCTTTTACTTTTAACCATGGGACATTTTGGAAATATGTCAACCGATTTGGAGAAAAGAATGCCCAAATAGAGGAGTATTTTCAAAAGTTGGTTGCGACTGGTTTGGATGGCAGCTGAATGAACCAGAGTTTCGGTGGTTGGATCTTATCCTTCCGTTGCTTGTCTCTTATATAAAATCTACCCAAATGTTCGAGAGAAGAGAGGGGGGGGGGTGCTTGACAGAGCTATATAGATTTGTCTTTTATGCTCTGAAAATGCTGTTGCCAGAGGGACTTTTTGGGAGAAGGAAGGATTGGTACAGGAGACTAAAAAACACCTCTATTTTTCTTAAGGTTTATGTAATTTATTGCAAAATTTTTGAATAAATACAACGCTGTTATTTCATATCTCTTGTCTATGATCTGATTGAATTTATTTCATAGATATCAATTTTTCTTCTTTTGAATGGCCAGATGATACTGTGACTTACTTGCAATTTACAAATGTGTTCATTCATGACCTAGATTTTTCTTTCTTACTAAGTAATGCATTGGAAAAGCTTTAAGGAATTTGTACTTTAATTGTCTTTATCTATTTATGCAAGTGATTGAATAGTGACATTTTGTAGCAAAATATGTTTGTTTTTCAACTTACATGTGCTATGTAGGTTAACTCTGAATGATATAATCTTAAGTCATCGATTAATTGATTTTTATTAATTAGTTGTGAGTTAGGTGATGAGTTCCTAATATGGTTTACATTTTTGTTGATTGGATGAAAATACTTGTCTACTTACACCTCTGGTTCACCTGCAAATCAATTTAAAATCCACTTTAGGTAGTTTAGATGTAATGTCCCCAAAAATTGAAAAAAAAAAATTATAGGCTAGTAAAAACTACCCAAAGGGGACCATTATTACCTATGCGAAAATACATGTGCTACTTATACTTTTGATCTCTTCAGAAACTGTCCATACTGTCTTGTTAAGCCTTTATCCATTCAGTGATTATTAGCTTGTTTACTTATTATGTCTTAATTATGTTATTTAAACTGTCGATACATCTTAGTTATTACTGTCAGTGAATTAATGAGTTGTACAGATCATTGTTTTGGTCCTGCACATGTGTACTTTGTTTATTTAATAAAAACTAACTTAACTGTGTTGATGGGAACAAAGTGTTGGAGTGGCGGGACTCATTCAAGGATGATTTTAAGGAACCATACTTATTTAAAAGTGTATAAATGTTGGCGAATATTACCAATTCTTAAAATGCCAACTATAATATGATTGGCGATATTTTTCAAAAAATATTTTAATTTCCAAGGATTTTATATCATTTATATAATAATTTGGCGATTTTTAAGGTGAAAAATTTTTACCCCATCAAAATTGGGTGAAACGGGGTTTCAAAAAATGCAAAATGGTGAATCTTTTTTCAGAGAAAAACATGGAAAAACAGCCCACTGGGATAAATTTCGCCCCTAAAATTATCCTTGGACTCATTCTCCCATGATGATCTGAGAGGTAAGGTCCTTCGTTATGTAGGATTACTTAGTTCATACGAACTAAGGCACCTTATTTATTGACTTACAGGTTACTCTTGTGACATAGGGATTATTGATTACTTGACGCAATTCAGTTCCTATTTATACTTCCAGTTCCGCCTTGCACTTTTACTACTGTTCCGTTTTACGACTCAGGTAAGTCCTATGTTCGTTAATTATATTTCTTAGTTAATTAACTAGATGCTATGAATTAACTTACTGTCCTTACCATTATTAATTATCTATCTCTTGGTTAATTAATTACTCTCCTCTTGTTTCTATTTTGCAGGTCTACCTTGGCTACGAGTTTGGAAACTTATGCTTGTTCTTCCTAGTGAGGTCATCATGGCATACTATGTTTTCCATGATTCCTAAATACTACAAAACCTAGACTAAAGATATATGCACATACACTACCTATAAGAACTAACAAAGGGCATCAAGAACCTAAACTTTGATGCTAAGGGATAACATTGTAAACACTATACCATAGTGTTAAGGTCTGCGCATACTAGAAGGTTGGGAGACTATGGTATACATACCATGTATTAAGTATTAAGTATGTGCTGATATTTAAACGGTGGTGAAACCATAGGATAAGGGGTTTAACTCATGACTTGAATGGTATGTAATATAACGTTGAACCATAAGCTATGGTGAGGGTTTATGGATGTGTTAATGGCCATCAGCTGGTGCCATTAATGCCATCGAGGTTTATTATCACACTTAGCAAAGGATTTGGGAATTCACTGTTTGTGCATTATGTGGTTTTGGAATTGGGGTTTCATGTGGCTTCTGTGCAGTTGGAGAAGGGAGGCAACCTCCATCGATTTGTAGGTAAGCTGGACCAACTTTGTGTAAAATGCATTGCTTCGTTGTTTTCTCCATGGCATGGCCATGCTTCTCATGCCATCGTTGAATGGTTTGCAGGTGGAAACGAAGGCACTTCGAGGTTTGCATGGGGCTACGCTGTCGATTTGGGATTGCTTCTTCATGGCCATGGTAAGCCTGCTAGCAAGATCTTACTTGCCTCCTCTCGTTCTGGCATTTTTGAGTTGGGATTCTTGTCAAGGTTGGGGTTTTAGATGGCTCTTGTTGACTTTGCATTCGGGGTTTATAATGTAGCTCACTCTGGGTTTTTGACTATCCTTGGGAGGTTTGGCATTGTGAGCCGTGGCTGCACCATTACTTGTAATGGTGCCATAGCTCACATCTTGCCATTTAACATTAAAAGAGGATTCGTAAAAGAGGATTCGTGCCCTCTTATGTAAACATACTTTGCATTTGGCTTTTATGTGAAGATTGTAATGGGTTTTGTTATGAAATGCATACGACCTCGTTCAACATTGTTTAATAGATTATACTATGTAAATTTTAGGACTGTGTAGTTATTTAAATGCTACATTTTAAAATGTTGACCTTGCTGGTTCGATCGTGGCTTTAAGACAGTAGAATTTACTTTGTGTAATTAGTGACAGTTTTGGTTTTGGAAGTATGCAAGGCATTCTGTTTATATTGTTTGTAAATTATGTTGGGAAAGCTTCTAGAGCTTTGGGGCATTATGCCATGGGCTACGCCATTGTAGCAATGGTGCCGTAGCCCATTGGCTTGCCAGTGTATGCTTTGCATTAGTGTTAAATGGAGACTCTATTTTAGACAGAGTATTGAACTTTTGGTTTTGTAAAGGCTCAGTGTGGGTGCAGGCCATGCCATGAATGGCATGTGCCTCTCCCAACGACTACGACAACTTTAGTTGGCAATTTAAAATGTAATTTTTTTATTAAAAGGATATGGCTATAACAGCCAGGGTTATGGCAAACCCACGATATCGTTTGGTTACTGTAGTGTGACTGTGTGAATTATTCTGTGTGGTTGGAAAAATGTTAATGGACTGTGTATTTAAATTGTTATGCAATTTGCTTACTGTTTGTGTATACAATGCTTATGGTTCATTATTAATGTTTTTTCCTTGGGTCTAGACATCCATAGGATTCGATGTCGCGACCTTTGTTGGCAAAATGGGTTTTAGTTATTAATTGTTTAATGTGATGCGATAGTTGTGTGTAGATTTATATGGGGCCTTTAAACACTTTATGTTTTATAAAAGGATGGCTGTAATAATATGACTGTGGATTATAATATTTGAGTTATGTAAATCAATGCGATTATTGACTAAGCGATTTGGACCATGGAATTTATATAATAGGACAGAGGTTTGATATTGGACCACATGGATGGTCACGATGCCTTCTCTGTTTGGTTAATTATGATTATGTTTATTTAATGGAATGTTATGATATTTAATTTGTACTTTGTTGAGACAGACCTTGAAGGTCTTTAATGAGTTGTTATCTTAGATTTAGTTTTTGGTTTGTACTTAGTTGCTTTAGTTTAGAATATTTAAATTATGTACTTTAGTTTATAAATAAAATAAATAGTAAATTAATTATAAAACTATCTGAATACTATTATATATGTATTTCTATATATATTTAACCTGTACTTCTAAACGAATTTTAAATTTAAAACAACCCTTTGCTGACAGAAATATGTCAGTAGAGTAATGCAACCTGTAGAACAATAATATGCTAACTGGTAACAAAACCTAGATATAGTACACAGAAGCTAAGCATGGAAATAATACAGAATCAACTCAAAAGTACAAACCCTGGTAATGTACAACATATAATAAAATTTACAGCCTAAAACATGGTATTAAAGAAAATACAAACCCTAGTAGATTCTAACCAGAGAATCCAAGACATAGGGTTAGGAAATGAATTGAAAACATTTACCTAGCAAATCAAGTAATTAATTTAGAGAAATAGAATAGGCAGGCTAGGGCTTCATACCTGATCTTGAATCTCTGTTAATGGCTCAACCTGCACACTCAAATAACCAGCATTAACAATGCAATGTAGATCTAACCTCTATTTGTTGACCAAATCACTTGGGGACTATCACATTCCTCCCAACCATGACCCATAACCGTTTCTGGTTCTAATTTGGATCCCCCTGAGTTGGAATCCAACATGCAAGTAGCGTAGAGCTCCTAAGGTAGGGTTTCCTAACTGGTAATCAGTTCTGAATCAATCCTCTTTCCCTTGTAGGAAAAGTTCTCCAAGAAAACACTTGAGAGCAAAAATAGGCAAAATAATAATTCTCCTAGATAAAAATCAGAACCCCAAGCCTTTGCTTGGATTGAGTCTTTATAGACATACTTTTTAGTCAAAGGGGTAGTTAAATCAAGAAGTCCTTGATTTCTTGATTTAACCCTTTTTAATTTACTGGGGTAATTTTCAACTCTTAACGTATGAATTTTTAACTACTTCCTAGTTAGTCTTTAATATATATTTCACTATTTATTAATCCTTTAATAATAAATAATAATTGGGGGAGCTTCTCTTCTTTCTTTATTCGATTATATAATTAATCATAATTAATTCTTTATACATACTATGTATAAAATACATAGTATTAAAATACTTGTTAACATTTGTGTTCGGGCATCATGTGTCATGATCCCTAGACTTAACGACACTTCTTTGTGAAAGTCAAGTAGATAGATGGCTCAGGTCTACTAGGCTAGGCAACTCTAAACATCTTTGCATGTTGGATTTCCCTCATATAACATGGTAGTTCTTTAGTACTTGACGAGAATACATAAATTCAAAATTTCATTTAATCACTTAAAAATAAGTATGATGAGATCAATATTATTCTCTAGTTGTTTTCACTCGGAGATGATTTTAATCTTTTTAGTAACCCCTAGCACTTACCAGAGCCCATACTCAACACTTATAACAGGGAGTTACAAACATATTGCAATTCCAGAGCTCTCGCTCAACACTAAATGCTAGGATGTACTTGTACAATACACCTAGGGATACAATGGCCAAGGATCCAATGCTCCAGTGCTTATGCTCAACATCAACATGGAATGATCCAGAGCTTATGCCCAACATTTCCAATTATATTTTCATGTGTTCCAAAGCTTTATTCTCAACACAAATGTGCTCCAGAGCCTCTCGCTCAACACAAAACATCTCATCCATCATGTGCTTCAAGGTCCATGCCCAACAAAAAACATTTCATCACTCATGTGCTTTAGGGTCCACGCCCAACACAACCAACATAAATATACATATATCATCAATAATTGGCTTACGCCCAATATACAAAGAAAATCATCATGTTCATATGAAGTGGGGTCTTTGACCCAATATAAAAATAAAACATCAATATAAACATCATGATCAATAGGCTCATGCCTATAATTGGTAGGTCCAAAATTCAGGATATTATATCTCTCCCCGCTTAGTACAACACCATCCCTGGTGTTCTAGGGAATCTGAATGATATCGTGAAAGAAGGCAGGGAAATCCTTTCTCATGGTGGCCTCATTCTCCTAGGTAGCCTCATCTACCTCAAAGTGCTTCCACTACACTTTTAGTTGGACTACATGTTGATGTATTTGTAACTTCAGAATGTATTCACTTGTATAGCTTATGTCTTGTACCCCGATGTTTATTCCAGGAAGTGTCTGTAATGTATTTGAGTCATGTCATGCCCTGATGTTCCTATTGGGAGATTCAATAATGTAAACAAGTCATATCAAGTCATGGTGGGTAACCCTCCTATTGTTCAAGGGTTAAAGTCCCCGCAGTTCGGGGGCCATAGGGTTATTAGACTCTCCTAGAGAAGTTGGCCCTAGTGAGTTATTGTCAAGTAGGGAATTAGTATAAATAGAGAGTGAGCCTTTCTATTTATCACACACTCACTCACACTCAGTTGTAGTGCATAACTGAGAGAGAAGAAGTTGCTAAGGCTATAAAGAAAGAGGCTACTGTTGTTGGGAGATCATCTTACTATTTTGGGGTTTTACTTTTGGTGTTGATTCTATCTGTGAGGAATTTTTTGGGGTTTTCTTCATTTATGGTTTCCCTGAGGAAAAACATTGTGTTCATTGTCTCTTGTGTTTGATTGTTGTTCTTGTTATTTTGTCAATTAAAGATCCTAATATAATGCTACCTTAAATGATAAAAATCTAACATAGTATCAGAGCTAACCTAAGAAGAAGACACTGTGCAGCTGAGGGAGCTAGAGATTCCTAATTTTTGGATCTCTCTGCACATATTTTTAGCAAAAGAAGGTTGGGATGACTCTCCTCCCTAGGGCGCATCTTTCTGTCGAAGCAGAATCTGATTCTGAGCTTTTTCACTTTTGGACCTGACACTACTGCTGGAAATTAGGGCTTTCCACATAAGTGGAATTTTTGAGTGATCCCAGGCCTGGATTGATCTCCTCCTCAAAATCGAAGTTTAGAGATCAATATCAAAGCATTTGGTTGGACAAAACTCTGGGAAAGTCAAACCCTAATCTGCTCCTGAACTAGCATTGCAGAAATTTAGCTCCAAATCCAGATCTGACATCTTGACCTGGTAAGATATAAATATTTTGTATTTCCATTTGAGGTTCTCAGTTAAGATGTCTCATCATACCAAGCTTTATGAAAAGCTTGAGGGAGCTGATAACTTCTGAGATTTGAAGTATAAGATCTCCTTGGTCCTGGAAGAAAATGAGTTGGACTCCTATATCAATGAGGAGGTTCTAGTTACAGAGGGAGATGAGGCTAAGGCCTTACACAAGAAGAAGTTGGTTATGGATAAGAGGATTATTGCTGATTCAATCAAAGATCACCTTATACCATAGGTGTCCTTCCTAAAGACACCTAAAGCTATGTTTGATTCCCTAACCAAACTGTTTGAAGGGAAGAACATAAACCAGAAGATGACTCTGAGGAACCAATTGAAGAATGTAAAGATCCAGAATGTAGAGACCATCCAATCTTACTTTATAAGGGTCTCTTAGATCGAGGAACAGATGGAAGCAGTATATGAAGAAGTGGAAAATGCAGAGATTATGATGACCACCCTGAATGGTCTACCTAGGGCATGGGACTCTTTTATTCAAGGGATATATGCCAGAAAGAAGCTAGTAAAGTTTAGCAGACTATCGGAAGAATGCTCTCAAGAATAAGCTCAGATAGCAGATCGAGAAGAAAAGATGGGAAGTGAAGATCAAGCTCTCATAGTCCACACCAAGAAAACCAAAAGGGACCATCATCAATCCAAAGGTAATATTTCCCACTTTAGAAGAGATCTGTCTACTATTAGATGTTACACATGTGATGAGAAAGGTCACATATCCAAATACTTCCCTAACAAAGGGAACTCAAAGAAGAAAAAGGGAAACAAGAGAAGACATCATACTCATGCTGTAGTGGATGATAAAACTTCCACAAAGAGAATCATACAAGAAATTGATGATTCTTCAAGTGATGAAAAATATGTGCTGATATCCTATCTCATGGGAACTATCTCACATGGAAGCAATGATTGGATTATAGACAGTGGTGCTTCCAAACATATGACGGGATTCAAAGAATCATTTGTGAAACTATCTGAACATGAGTCACCTCACAAGGTGAAACTTGGGGATGACTACCAGTATCCAATAAACGGTAGTGGTGAATCCTCCTATAAGCTAGACTCTGGAAAGTATATGAAGATGAAAAATGTATTTTTTGTCCCGGGACTAAAGAAGAACCTCCTCTCCATATCTGCATTGGATGCAAAAGGAATGAGGGTTGCTTTTGTAGATGGACAAGTTCTTATGTGGCCAAAGGGAAATACTTCTGATGATACAATAGTGATTGGGGAACAAGAAGGAGGTCTATACAAATTGAAGGGCCAACTAGAACAAGATTTGGTTCATGAATAAGTAGAACCAAATGAACTTTGGCATAGAAGGCTTGCACATGTGCAATACATGGCACTACCACTTGCAAGCAAAGCTGTTGAAGGTCTTCTAGAAATGCAGACAAAACATGCTGGTGTCTGCAAAGGATGTGCAAAAGGAAAGAACACAAAGAAGACATTTCCAAGTAGCAAGAGCAAGGAAAAAGGAATCTTGGAAATCATCCACTCTGATGTATGTTGTTCGATGTCATCTAGTTCAATAAGTGGGTATGTATACTATGTTTCTTTCATTGATGATTTTTCTAGGAAGACATGGATATACTTTATGAAGAACAAAGATGAAGTATTCAACAAGTTCAAGGAATTCAAAGCCTTGATCGAGAACCACACAGAAAAGAAGATCAAGATTTTTCTGAGATCAGATAATGATAGAGAATTCACTTCGAATGAATTCAAAGACTTATGCAAAGATTCAAGGATTAAGAGGGAGTTAACCACTCCATATAATCCACAATAGAATGGAGTTACAAAAGGGAAGAATAGAACGATCATGGAAGTTGCAAGGGCCATGCTTCATGATCAAGATCTTCCCATGCATCTATGGGCAGAAGCTGCCAAAATAATGGTGTATGTATAGAACCATACTCCACACAAAGTGCTCGAGAATAAGACACTTGAAGGAGTATTTTTCAGCAAGAAACCAGAAGTCAGCCATCTCAGAATATTTAGCTGTCCAGTGTACATACACATTCCAAAAGAAAAGAGGACAAAGTTAGATCCTTCAGGAAGAAAGGGTATATTTGTGGGATACTCTGAAAGCTCAAAGGATTATAGAATATACTTCCCAGGATTCAAGAAGATCGACATTAGCAGGGATGTGACATTTGACAAAGAATCAGCTTACAACAAATCTAGAAAGAGACCTACTGAAGAACCTGAAGAAACAGAAGCACCCAGAATTCATGACACAACCATGAACGAAGAATATCAAGAAGAAGATCAAGAAATAGAAGAACCTCAAGAACCTTTAGATCCACCTCAGGAGAAGAATCCTCACAAGAGGAAACATGCTTGGGTACGAGAAGTTATCCAAGGTGTAGAAAGATATGGGGCTAGAGAAGAATCACACAGAGAAAGGAAAAGAACCAGGTCCCGTTCTAGTTATGTAGCCTTATTATGTGATTTCATTGATAAATAACCTTCCAATTATGAAGAAGCAATAGAAAAGAAATAATGGAAGAATTCTATGATCGAAGAATACCAATCGATCATGAAGAATGATGTTTGGGATGTTGTCCCAAGACCTGAGGGGAAGTCTGTAGTGACTTCCAAATGGATCTACAAGACGAAGCATGCTGCAGATGGCAACATAGAAAAATGTAAATCAAGATTCATGGCTCGCGGCTTCTCCCAGAAAGAAGGAATAGATTATGAAGAAACTTTTGCACCTGTAGCTAGATACACTTCCATCAGATCAGTACTTGCTATGGCTATAGTGATGAAATGGAAGATACACTAGATGGATGTCAAGATTGCTTTCTTGAATTGTGTAGTAGAAGAGGAAGTGTATGTGGAGCAACCACTCAGTTTTGAGACACATGACAAGGAGAATCATGTGTGTAAATTGAAGAAATCCATGTACGATTTGAAATAGGCACCCAGGACATGGTACGACAGAATTGATGGCTTTCTATCCAGTTTGGGATTTACCAAAAGTAACGCAAATTCCAACCTCTACTAAAAGGTTGAAGAAGGCAATCCAGTGATACTCCTACTATATGTAGATGATCTGTTTGTAATAGGTATGGATGGATTAATTACTGATACGAAGAGAAAGCTTGTTGCTGAGTTCGAAATGAAGGAGTTGGGTATGATGCATTATTTTCTAGGCATGGAGATGTGGTAGAATGCGGATGGAATATTCCTCGAACAAGGGAAGTATGAAGTGGATATCCTTAAGAGATTTGGGATGATGGACTGCAAGGCCTTAACCACATTTATGGCATCAAACCTGAAGCTATTGAGTGATGCTTCATCTAAGTCGGTTGATGCCATGATGTCTCATCAGATGATTGGATCCTTGATGTACCCAATGAATATGAGACCGGATATTTTCTTTGTTGTAAACACCTTGAGCCAGTTCCTGACATATCCAAGACATGTTCACTTGATTGCTGCAAAGCATATTCTGAGGTACCTGAAGGGTACAGTTGATTATGGGCTCAAGTATAAGGCTGATCAAAAGATTAACCTGGAGGGTTATGTTGATTCAGATTGGGCAGGAAGTGCCATCGATAGGAAGAGCACTTCAGGGTGCTGCTTCAATATGGGATCAGGTGTGATCTCTTGGTTTAGCAGGAAGCAATCTTGTGTGGCACTGAGTACAGCTGAAGCAGAGTATGTCACAACTTGTTCATCTAGTTATGAGGCAGTATGGTTGAGGAAGCTATTGTCTAATTTATTTGATCTCTAATTAGATGCTACTTGTATATATTGTGACAACCAGAGTTGTGTGAAGTTTTCGGAGAACCCAGTGTTCCATGACAAGTTGAAGCATATAGAGATAAAGTATCACTATATTAGGGATATGGTGCAGAGAGGAGCAGTGAAGCTCCAGTATTTTGCAACCGATTATCATATAACTGATGTATTGACAAAGCCATTGGCCAGAGTGAAGTTTGATTACTTCAGGGAGAATCTTGGTGTTCTCCATATCAAGAATCCTCCTAAGAGGAAGTGATGAGTTCATGATGTTCCCTTTTGACATGGTGAGAGGATTGGTTCCTTCCATGGTCAGATGTAAGTGTTGTTCCCTTCTGACATGGTGAGAGGAATGGTTCCTTCCATGGTTGGATATAAGAGCTGTGACATGGTGAGAGGATTGGTTCCTTCCATTGTCAAATGTATGTGATGATCCCACATCCAGCATGAAAAAGGGCTGGCTCTGTGAAGAAACATCTAGTATGAAAAAGGACTAGCTCTGTGTAGATCCCACATCCAGCATGAAAAAGGGATGGCTCTGTGAAGACACATCTAGTATGAAAAAGGACTAGCTTTGTGTAGATCCCACATCTAGCATGAAAAAAGGCTGGCTCTGTGATGACACATCCTGTACGAAAAAGGATTGGCTCTATGTAGATCCCACATCTAGTATGAAAAAGGACTAGCTCTGTGAAGACACATCCAGTATGAAAAAGGACTGGTTCTATGTAGATCCCACATCTAGTATGAAAAAGGACTAGCTCTGTGAAGACACATCTAGTATGAAAAAGGACTGGCTCTGTGTATATCCCACATCTAGTATGAAAAAGGACTAGCTCTATGAAGACTCATCCAGTATGAAAAAGGACTAGCTCTATGTAGATCCCACATCTAGTATGAAAAAGGATTAGCTCTATGAAGGCTCATCTAGTATGAAAAAGGACTGGCTCTGTGTAGATGCCACATCTAGTATGAAAAAGGACTAGCTTTGTGATGATACATCCAGTATAAAAAAGGACTGGCTCTGTATATATACATCCAGCATGAAAAAGGGCTGGCTTTGTAGAAATTCCTATGACGAGAAGAATCAAGAGATAACACCCGTGATGATGATCAATTGATGATCTAGATCGAGTGATGATGATCCAGATCCATTGATGATGACACAACAGAGATGATCCAGCAGTGTTGATCTAGATCGAGTGATGATCCAGATCAAGATGAAGATGACTTGAATACAAATATAAATTGAAGATGAAGATGACTTGAAGATGAAGATGACTTGAATATAAAGATGTCAAGAACTCATTGATGATCCAGATGATACAGAGAAGAAGAACCGTGCTAATAAATTGTGTTGAGAGAATACATTCCTAGTTAAGAGGGAGTGTTGATGTATTTGTAACTTTAGAATGTATTCACTTGTATATCGTATGTCTTGTACCCCGATGTTTATTCTGAGAAGTGTCTGTAATGTATTTGAGTCATGTCATGCCCTGATGTTCCTATCGAGAGATTCAATAATGTAAACAAGTCATGTCAAGTCATGGTGGGTAACCCTCCTATTGTTCAAGGGCTAAAGTCCCCGCAGTTCCGGGGCCCTAGGGTTATTAGACTCTCTTAGAGAAGTCATCCCTAGTGATTTATTGTCAAGTCAGGAATTAGTATAAATAGAGAGTGAGCCTCTCTATTTATCACACACTCACTCACACTCAGTTATAGCGCATAGATGAGAGAGAAGAAGTTGTCGGGGCTAGAAATAAAGAGGCTACTGCTGTCGGGAGATCATCTTACTATTTTTGGGGTTTTACTTTTGGTGCTGATTCTATCTCTGAGGAAGTTGTGGGGTTTTCTCCATTTATGGTTTCCCTAAGGAAAAAAATTCTGTTCATTGTCTCTTGTATTTGATTGCTGTGCTTGTTATTCTCTCAGTTAAATATCCTAATATAATGCTAGCTTAAATGATAAAAATAAAAAACTATAGTGTGCTTCTGAAGCTGCACTTCTCTCTTGTCCAATATATGCAAAGGATCAGGGGAAAATTCCCCCTCAGGTTCCACCTGTAATAATGACCAATCAATGACATGATTAGTGTCATAAACATATTTCTTTAATAAATATGCATGGAAAGCATTATGAACTCTTACATGCGCAGGCAATGCTAGTTCATAAGCCATTGGTCCTTTCTTGGCTAGAATTTCAAAAGGTCCACAAAATCTAGGTGCTAACTTACCACACCTACCCAAGCTCAATGAGCTCCGTTTTGCTTTCACTTTCAGTTAGAAATGCTCACCTACTTGATAGTATTTATCTTTTCTTTTCTTATCTGCATAAATTTTTTGATGATCTTGTGCCTCTTCAAGGTTTCCTTAGACCTTGGTAACTAACTGTTCCAAGTCCAATAACATTCCAGGCCCTAACATGAGTCGATCCTTCAGACTGCCCCAAGTAACTGGGGTCCTACACTTCCATCCATAGATTACCTCGAAAGGACTCATCTTAGTGGAAGCATGATACCCATTGTTATATGCAAACTCTGCAAGGTGTAGAAAGTCCTCCCACTTGGTGGGTGGGGTTGTTCATGACATACATTCGCAGCATGTCTTCAACAATTTGGTTTACTCTTTCAATCTACCCGTCCGTCTGCGGGTGATAAGCAGTGCTAAAGTTCAGCTGCATCTCTAATCTAGAGAATAAAGATCTCCAAAATTTTCCTGTAAACTTAACATCTAGATCTGAGATAATTGCTTTGGTTATCTCATGCAATCTAAATATCTCTTTTAGGAAGATATCGACAATGTTCACGACCTTGTAGGTCGATTTTATGAGGATGAAGTCTGCTACCTTTGACAGCTTGTTAATGACTACGAAGATGGAATCATTTTGCTTCTTGCTTTTCGGTAAGCTAGTCATAAAATCCATTCTGATAATCTCCCACTTCCATTCCGGAATGGGAAATGGCTGTAGCAATCCTGAAGGGTGCTGGTGCTCAGCTTTAACTAGCTGGCATTCCTGACATTTCACAATAAACACTGCAATGTCGGCCTTTAAGTTAGGCCAAAAAAAGTGGTTCTTGATGGCAGATATCATCTTTTGATATCCTGGGTGCCCCGAGTTAGGTTCCCTATGAAACTCTGTGAGGATGCTAGAGCGAATGTCTCCTCCATCTGAAACATACAATCTATCCTTGGACCATAGTAGTCTGGAGTCATCCACCTTGTATTCCTTTTGTTGTTGAAACAATCGGTCCTCTTGGACCTTCTTGAGGATTTCCACATAGAACGAGTCAACCTTGTTTTCCATTCTAATCTTCTCATGCAAATCTACATCAATTTGACTCAGGGTCACCTCATATATCGTATGAGTTCGTCGACTGAAAGCATCGGCAAATTTGTTCTCTTTTCCCTTAATATGCTTTAGTTCAAAGTGATACTCACTCAGGAAAGCCAACCATCTGGCTTGCCTCGCATTCAGATCGAGTTGATCGAATAAATATTTTATACTCATATTGTCAGTCTTTAGAAGGAACTTCCTCCCCATGAGGTAGTGCCTCCACATCTTCAGAGCGTGGATAATGGCCGCTAGATCAAGATCGTGCATGGGATAATTCTGCTCAGGTTCTTTTAATTTCCATGATTCCTAACATATCGCATGATCATTTTGCAAGAGGACTCATCTAAGTCCTTCCTTGCTTGCATCCGTGCATACAACGAAATCCCCATTGAGATCGGCAATCCACAACACTGGTGTGGTCATCAAAAGCTGCTTAAGCTTTTGAAAACTTTCTTCACACTTGTCAGTCCATAAGAACTTGTTCACTTTCTTCTGCAAAGCCGTCATGGGGCAAGTGATTCTCGAGAATTTCTCAATGAACTTTCGATAATACCCGGCTAAACCCAGAAAGGACCTAATGTCAGTGACACTAGTTGGGGTAGGCTAATCCTTTATGGCTCAAATCTTTTTTCGGGTCCTCATCTATTCCTGCCTCGGATATGATGTGACCTAGGTACTGTATTTTTGGTTGGTAAAAATCACATTTACTAAACTTAGCGTAGATCTGGTGTTCTCTCAACACTCGAAGTACTATGCGAAGATGTTCTTCGTGTTCCTCTTTATTCTTGGAATAAACTAGAATGTCGTCAATAAAGACTAGTATAAAATTATCCTGATATTTACTGAATATGCTGTTCATCATACACATAAATTTTGCAGGTGCATTGGTCAACCCAAACAGAATCAATACAAACTCATAGTGCCCGTACCTCATATGAAAGGTGGTCTTGGGAATATCTTCTTCTCGGATTCATACCTAATGGTACTCGGATCGCAGGTCAATCTTCGAAATATTTTGGCTCCCCCCACCTGGTCGAACAAATAATCGATCCTAGGGAGCAGGTAATGGTTATTTATAGTCATTTTGTTCAACTTACGGTAACCAATGCACATCTACATCATATCATCCTTCTTCTTTATGAACAATATCGGTGCTCCCTAAGGAGACACACTGGGTCGGATATACCCTTTCTCTATTAACTCCTGCAACTGTAGTTTGAGTTCCACCAATTTTGGTGCACTCATGTGGTAAGGGGATTTGGAGGCCAGAACTGATCTTGGGGTCAGTTCAATGGAAAAGTCTAGGTCTCATTTCAGAGGTAATCCAGGGATTTCCTTGGGAAACACATCCTTGAATTCTTCAAAAATAGGGAAATATTCTATGCGTTGTTCTCTATCAGACTCTACGTCTTGGATGTTCACCACAAATAACTTGTAGCCCTTCCTAACACACTTCTTCACTTATAAGGAATAGATTTGTCGTACTGAAACTTTCTTTGGGATGCCTTGAACCTTCACTTGGTTCCCCTTGATATTAGTACATAAGATAGACTTGTGTAGACAATCGAGCATGACATGGTGTTGTTCCAACTAGTCCATGCCGATAAGAATATCGTACGATCCTAAAGGTAGGATGTTCAGGTTTACCTTAGTAAGGAAACCATTTTTGTTTACTTCACATTCTTTAACAATTTCTGAAACCTTCCGTTTCGTACCGGTGGCTAACTGTACCAGCCAAGGTTTAACATGCTTTACTTTTCCTAACTTGCATAAATCAACAATCTTAGGTGCAACATAGCTTCGACAAGCACCAGGATCCATAAGTATTGAAACAAAAGTGTTCAAGATCTTACCTTCAATCTCAACCATTGTAGCTTGATGGTTTGCCTGTCGGTCTTGTAATGCTGTATAGATTCGCGGGGTTCCCACTATATCCTCAACGGTAGATTATTCTTGTAGGATATGCAAGAATCCATTGTTCTTGTTCTTACAATCTCAGGCATAATGCAACCCATTGCACTTCTAGCACTTGATCACTAAAGGGGTAGCATTGGATCCACTCACCACTTGCTTATTACCATTAGGAGCTGGTACATAAGGCTTCGTACCGGTTTTGTTGAAGTTCTTGTTCATTTGAAAGCTGTTATTTTTCTTTCTATAAGGCTATGGTTTTGACCCAGGCTTGCGGTTATCAAAAAATTTTCTAGACTTTTCTTTATTTCGGTCTTGGTTTTCTTTCCATAACTGTCCATGCTCATAACAGAGTCAGGCCTTGTGTAGTGCAGTATCCAGAGTCTTTTGCATTTTGAATTCAATCTTGTCCCGAAAATTGGGAGGAAGACATCCTAAGAATTGCTGGATCTTCACCTTCTATTCTTTGATATATGATACATAATACAACAGATCTACAAATATGTTTATAAATGTGTCCATAGTCATGGACCCCATGTGCAGTTCATGGAAATATTTTACCTTGCGGTCAAAGAACCTTTCTGACATGTATTTTTCTTGGAAAATATTTTGAAAGTTTTCCCAGCTTATTTCTCACAGCTCATCTTTCTTGGTGTTCTTTAAATCTCGCCACCATCTGCTGCCTTAGCATTCAGGTTGTAGATGGAAATCCTAGCCTGCATCGCACTTGAATAGTTATGAACCTGGAAATACTTACTCATTCCCAGCAACCATTCTTTAGCCTTTTCTCTCATATTTAATTCACCTTCATAGGTCGGGGCTCTTATTTTTCGAAACCCCCCCTGAAGACTGTCATCATTTCTTTGCCTTTTTCTCTATGGAGAAAGTGAGTCATCGCTAGCAGGACTGTGATGATCTCCTTTAGTTTCTTTAGATGTACATTCTTTTTTTTCTTCTCTTGGGCTTTTGTCTCGCTCATGGTATGGTTCTCTTTTGTATTTTTTGGTGGACTGGGTAGGTTTACCTTGCGGGCTCCCTCTTTTCATGTTACGCAATAATGCTTCATTTATAGCTTGGTGTTCCTTTATTTCATTTAGACTGTCTTCTCTGAAAATTTTCAGTTCAGCTTGAATACTGTGCAAATTTTTTAGCACATCAGAGTTTAGGTTGACCACCAAGTTCACTTTCGGAGTGGGGGTGGTCATTTCTTCCTACCGGATTTTTTCTTCCTCAGTATTCATAAACTGAACAGTGCTGTAAAATTTTTCTTGAAACACAAAATTTTTTAATAGCAGCAAAAATTTCTGTTAGTAACAAAAATTACTTATCATACTTTATTTTCTCTGTGTGAATGCCTGGTGCGTCCATAAGTCTCTCAGTATTGAAACTGGGCTCTCGTACCATTTGTAATGTCCCAAAAAATTGATTTTATTTTATTTTATAGGCTAGTAAAAACTACCCAAAGGGGACCATTATTATCCGTGTGGAATTACATGTGCTACTTATACTTTCGATCTCTTCAGAAACTTCCCATATTGTCTTGTTAAACCCTTATACATTCAGTGCTTATTAGCTCGTTTACTTCTTATGTTTTAATTTTGTTAAACTGTAGATACATCTTAGTTATTACTGTCGGTGAATTAATGAGTTGTATAGATCGTTGTTTTGGTCCTCCACATGTGTACTTTGTTTATTTAATAAAAACTAACTTAACTTTGTTGATGGGAACAAAATGGTGGAGTGGCGGGACTCATTCTCCCATGACGATCTGAGAGGTAAGGTCCTTCTTCGTTATGCAGGCTTACTTAGTTCATACGAACTAAGGCACCTTATTTATTGACTTACAGGTTACTCTTGTGACATTGGGATTATTGGTTACTTGATGCATTTCAGTTCCTAGTTATACTTCCAATTCCGCCTTGCACTTTTACTACTATTCCATTTTACGACTCAGGTAAGTCCTATGTTCGTTAATTATCTTTCTTAGTTAATTAACTAGATGCTGTGAATTAACTTACTGCCCTTACCATTATTAATTATCTATCTCTTGGTTAATTAATTACTCTCCTCTTGTTTCTATTTTGCAGGTCTTCCTTGGTTACGAGTTTGGAAACTTACGCTTGTTCTTCCTAGCAAGGGCATCATGGCATACTACGTTTTCCATGATTCCTAAATACTACAAAGCCTAGACTAAAGATGTATACACATACACTACCTATAAGAACTAGCAAAGGGCATCAACAACCTAAACTTTGATGCTAAGGGATAACATTGTAAACACTATACCATAGTGTTAAGGTCTGCGCATACTATAAGGTTGGGAGACTATGGTATACATACCATGTCCTAAGTATTAAGTCTGCACTAATATTTAAATGGGGACAAAACCATAGGATAAGGGATTTAACTCATGACTTGAATGGTATGTAATATAAAGTTGAACCATAAGCTATGGTGAGGGTTTATGGATGTGTTAATGGTCACCAGCTGGTGCCATTAATGCCATCGGGGTTTGTGATCACACTTGGAAAAGGATTTGGGAATTCACTGTTTGTGCATTATGTGGTTTTGGCGTTGGGGTTTCATGTGGCCTCTGCGCAGTTGGAGAAGGGAGGCGGCCTCCTTCGATTTGCAGGTAAGCTGGACCAGCTCTATGTAAAATGCATTGCTTCGTTTTTTTCTCCATGGCATGGTCATGCTTCTCATGCCATCATTGAATGGTTTGCAGGTGGAAATGAAGGTGCTCCAGGGTTTGCACATGGCTATGCTGTTGATTTGGGATTGCTTCTTCATGGCCATGGTAAGCCTGCTAGCAAGATCTTACTTGCCTCCTCTCGTTTTGGCATTTCTGTGTTGGGATTCTTGTTAGGGTTGGGGTTTTAGATGGCTGTTGTTGACCTTGCCTTCGAGGTTTATAATGTAGATTGATCTGGGTTTTTGACTATCGTTGGGAGGTTTGGCATTGTGAGCCGTGGCTGCACCATTACTTGTAATCGTGCCATATCTCACAACTTGCCATTTAATATTATATTAACTTGACTGTTTGTAGAAGAGGATTCATGCTCTCTTATGTAAACATACTGCGCATTTGGATTTTATGTGAAGACTGTAATGGGTTTTGGTATGAAATGCATACGATCTCATTCAACATTTTTTAATATATTATACTGTGTAAATTTTAGGATTGTGTAGTTATTTAAATGCTACGTTTTAAAATGTTGACTTTGCTGGTTCGATCATGGCTTTAAGCCGATAGAATTTACTCTATGTAATTAGTGACAGTTTGGGTTTTGGAAGTATGCAAGGCATCCTGTTTATATTGTTTATAAATTATGTTGGGAAAGCTTCTAGAGCCTTGGGGAATTATTCCATGGGCTACGCCATTGTAGCAATGGTGCCGTAGCCCATTGGATTACCATCGTATGCTCTGTGTTAGCGTTAAATGGAGATTGTGTTTTAGACAAAGCATTGAATTTTTGGTTTTGTAAAGGCTCAGCATGAGTGCAGGCCATGCCATGAATGGCATGTGCCTCTCCCAACGACTGCGATAGCTTTAGTTGGCTATTTAAAATGTAACTTGTTTATTAAAAGGATATGGCTATAACAGCCAGGGTTATGGAAAACCCACGATATCGTTTGGTTACTATAGCGTGGCTGTGTGAATTATTCTGTGTGGTTGGAAAAATGTTAATGGACTGTGTATTTAAATTTTTATGTGATTTTCTTACTGTTTGTGTATAAAATTCTTATGGTTCATTATTAATATTTTTTCCCTGGGTCTGGACATCCATAGGATTCGATGTCGCGACCTCTATTGGCAAAATGGGTTTTAGTTATTAATTGTTTAATGTGATGCGACGGTTGTGTGTAGATTTATATGGGACCTTTAAATAATTTATGTTTTATAAAAGGATGACTGTAATAACAGGACCGTGGATTATAATATTTGAGTTATGTGAATGGATGCGATTGTTGACTAAGTGATTTGGACTATGGAATTTATATAATAGGACAGAGGTTTGATATTGGACCACATGGATGGTCACGATGCCTTCTTTGTTTGGTTAATTATGATTATGTTTATTTAATGGAATGTTATGATATTTAATTTGTACTTTGTTGAGATAGACCTTGAAGGTCTTGAATGAGTTGTTATCTTAGATTTAGTTTTTGGTTTGTACTTAGTTGGTTTAGTTTAGAATATTTTAATTCCGTACTTTAGTTTATAAATAAAATAAATAGTAAATTAATTATAAAACTATTTGAATACTATTATATATGTATTTCTATATATATTTAACCTGTACTTTTGAACGAATTTTAAATTTAAAACAGCTCTCTGCTGACAAATGAAATATGTCAGCAGAGTAATGCAACTTGTAGAACAATAATATGCTAACTGGTAACAAAACCTAGATATAGTACACATAAACTAAGCATGGAAATAATACAGAATCAACTCAAAAGTACAAACCCTAGTAATGTATAGCATATAATAAAATTTACAGCCTAAAACATAGTATTAAATAAAATACAAACCCTAGCAGATTCTAACCAGAGAATCCAAGACATAGGGTTAGGAAATGAATTGAAAACATTTACCTAGAAAACCCAGTAATTAATTTAGAGAAATAGAATAGGCAGGCTAGGGATTCATACCTGATCTTGAAGCTCAATTAATCGTTGAACCTACACACTCAAATAACCAGCATTAACAATGCAATGTAGATCTGACCTCTGTTTGATGACCAAATCACTTGGGGACTACCACGTTCCTCCCAACCATGACCCATAACCATTCCTAGTTCTAATCCGAATCCCCCCGAGCTGGACTCCAACATGCAAGTAGCTTAGAGATCCTAAGGTAGGGTTTCCTAACTAGTAATCAGTTCTGAATCAATCCTCTTTCCCTTGTAGGAAAAGTTCTCCAAGAAAACACTTGAGAGCAAAAACAAGCAGAATAATAATTCTCCTAGATAAAAATTAGAACCCCAAACCTTTGCTTGGCTTGAGTCTTTATAGACAGACTTTTTAGTCAAAGGGGTAGTTAAATCAAGAAATCCTTGATTTCTTGATTTAACCCTTTTTAATTTATTGGGGTAATTTTCAATTCTTAACTTAGGAACTTTTAACTACTTCCTAGTTAGTCTTTCATATATATTTCACTATTTATTAATCCTTTAATAATAAATAATAATTGGTGGAGTTTCTCTTCTTTCTTTATTCAATTATATAATTAATCATAATTAATTGTTTATACATACTATGTATAAAATACATAGTATTAAAATATTTGTTAACATTTGTCTTTGGGCATCATGTGTCATGATCCCTAGACTTAATGACACTTTTTTATGAAGGTCAAGTAGATAGATGGCTCAGGTCTACTAGGCTAGGAAACTCTAAACACCTTGCATGTTGGATTTCCCTCGTATAACGTGGTATTTCTTCAGTACTTGACGAGAATACAGAAATTTGAAATTTCATTTAATCACTTTAAAATAAGTATGATGAGATCAATATTATTCTCGAGTCATTTTCAATCAGAGGTGATTTTAATCTTTTCAGTAACCCCTAGCACTTACCAGATACCATACTCAATGCTTATAATAGGGAGTTACAAACATAATGCAATTCCAGAGCTCTCGCTCAAGACTAAATGCTAGGATGTACTTGTACGATACACCTAGGGATGCAATGGCCAAGGATCTGATGCTCCAGAGCTTATGCTCAACATCAACATGGAATGCTCCAGAGCTTATTCCCAACATTTCCAATTATATTTTCATGTGTTCCAGAGATTTATGCTCAACACAAATGTAAGTACTCATGTGATCCAGAGCCTCTCGCTCAACAAAAAACATCTCATCGATCATGTGCTTCAGGGTCCACGCCCAACACAAAACATTTCATCACTCATGTGCTTCAGGGTCCATGCCCAACACAACCAACATATATATACATATATCATCAATAATTGGCTTACACACAATATAAAAAGCAAATCATCATGTTAATATGCAGTGGGGTCTTTGACCCAATATAAAAATAAAACATCAATATAAACATCATGATCAATAGGCTCATGCCTATAATTGGTAGGTCCAAAATTCAGGATATTACATTAGATTTAAATTAGGATTACTTTCATAGTTAGATTTTATTTTTCTTTTATTTCTACCACCTATCATGTTTTTGAATTAGGAAACAGATCCTCTGTGGATCAAACTCTCAAAAGCCAGCGGAGGCTATTGAAATATCTGTGGGCAATCACTACTTTAAATAGCTCGAGGATAAAAAAATACTTGTGTGGGATTGCTTGAAGCCTTTGGCTGGGTCTTCTCTATGTGTTGTAAGCCTTAGACACCCTTTTCAGCTACATATTCAACTGAGGCTTCAACAGGGCATAGTGATGCCCTCATTAAGGTTGATTCCCATACTAAGGATGATGCCTGGATGGCATGTCATGGCATATATTATGATGTGGCATGAAGTTGAAATTATTGTTGCATTATGACATCATTTTGGAGAAATACAACAAATTATTGAAAACCAGGAAATTGGCTATGTATGGGAAAATTGGTCCAAGTAGCATGAAGAGGATGCCCTCCAAAAATTGTGTGTTGAAGAAAATGCCCACAACACATGGGTATCTTGTAGGCTGATGTGTTTTATACATAACCATGGTCTTAGTTTTTCCAAAGAGACCCTGAATAAGAATTTATGGACCTGCCAAAACTGTGGTTTGGGGAAATTACACCAAGCATAGGAGAAGATAAAAAATTGTCCAGGTATGCAATTATTGGTAAAATCCTCCTAAGTGGCCTCAAGGAAATTCCCGCCACAACTCATAGGATGATGAGAAAAATATTATGAGAGTGTGGATCTGTAGAGTGTTGTATCATGCATCCAACCATATCACTAGCCTGGCTAAAAATTATATGAGGAAGAAGATATCAATCTGCCAAAAGTTCCTCTCAACCATATTTGCACTGATAAGGAAAATGCCTGCTGAGGAGATTGAAAGAAGTTCCAGAAGATGAAAGTGGTCTTGATGGATTCACCTTGTTGGCCTCTACCCATTGGGTATCTCACTTGCCAAATTTGAAGGAAAAATGAAATGACCTTGGTGACCTAGGGTTTGAAGAGCATTGGTTAAGTGTTAGAAAAACAGTTTGAGATACCATTTGGAAATTCCCACAAGGGGGTGTTCCTTTGATGATAAAATTCATTAGATGATATGGTCTTGTTCATTGTTGAAATGGATATCTAGCCACGCTCTTGGTTTTTCTTATGGTGATCAGGATAAGGAATATATTAACTTTCCAAAATAGAAGAAAAATGTTATTTTGCATACTAAGGACAAAAAGGAAAAATGGTTGTGTTGTAAAGGGGCTAAGTGATGCCCGCATTAAGGTTTATTCCCACAATAAGGATGATGCCCGCATGGCATGGCATGGAATAGATGATGATGTGGCATGAATTTTAAATCACTGTTGCATTATGACATCATTCTGGAGAAATATTGCAAATTAGTTGAAATAAGGAAATTGGCCAATTATGGGAAAATTGGTCCAAGTATCCTGAAGAGGATGCCCACCACAAATTGTGTGTTGAAGAAAATTATCGTACCACATGGGGATATTGTAGGCTGTTGTTTTGTCTACTCAGCCATGGTCTCATTTTGTACAAAGAGATCTCGACCAAGAATTTATGGACTTGCAAAAACTGTGGTTTAGGGAAATTAGATCAAGCCTAGGAGAAGATAAAAAATTGTCCAAGTATGGAATTATTGGTAAAAACTGCCTAAGGGGCCTTAGGGAATTTCCCACCACAGCTCATAGAATGATGAGAAAAATATTCCGAGAGTGTGGATCTCTAGAGTGTTGTATGGTGCATCCAACCATATCATTAGCCTGACCAAAAAGTCTTTAATGAAGAAGATATCAATCTTCCAAAAGTGCTTCTCAGCCATATTTGCACTGCTCTAGAAAAATTCCCGTCGAGGAGAGAGAAAGAAGCTCCAGAAGATAAAAGTGGTTTTGATGGATTCACCTTATTGGCCTCTGCCCATTAAGTATCTCACTTGCCAAATTTGAAGGAAAAATGAAATCACCTTGGTGACCTAGGGTTTGAAGCCTAACTGGTTAAGTGTTAAAAGAGTTTGAGAGACCATTTGGAAATTCCCGCAAGGGGGTGTTCCTTTTATGATAAAATTCATCAGATGATATTGTCATGTTCATTTTTGAAATGGATATATATCAATGCTCTTGGTTTTTCTTATGGTGATCAGATAAGGAAAATATCAACCTGCCAAAATAGAAGAAAAATGTTATTTTGCATACTAAAGACAAAGGAAAAATGGCTAAGTGTTTTAAAGGGCCAAAGTGATGCCCACATTAAAGTTGATGCTCACACTAAGGATGATTTCTACATGGAATGGCATGGCATAGATGATGATGTGGCATGAAGTTGAAATCATTGTTGCATTATGACATCATTCTGGAGAGATATGGCAAATTAGTGAAAATCAGGAAATTGGCTAAGTATAGGAAAATTGGTCCAAGTAGCCTTAAGAGGATGCCCACCAAAAGTTGTGTGTTGAGGAAAATGCCCACAACACATGGGGATCTTGTAGGCTACTATTTTTTCTACTCAACCATGGTCTCAGTTTGTCCAAAGAGACAAGTAAATAAATTATGTTAATTATATAGTTCAATACTTTGATGTTGTTGATTATGTTTGGTGGGAGTCTTTGTTAAATGATCAAAGTGACATAATTTCATGCTAAACAGATAGAGATACATTTTTAACACTCCAATTAGCTAGCGAAAAACTATTTCAATGAACCCAAGGAAATAATTATTGTTGAACAACATGAATCTCAAGGCATTATTGAATATTCACAATAAGAGGAGGTGAAGAATGAAGAAATACACCTTCTAGAGCAAGCTTGAATATCATTGGGGGTTTTAATGAAATATGTAAGTTAAAGATATTCCTCGGACTGTTAAAGCTATTACAAAACTTTTAAAAAATTCTTTCTACAACTATTATGTTTTAGCAAATTCCTGTTACAGCTCCTCCTTTTTAGAAAATCTTACTGTTGTAAGGTTTTTGTTTATGGAAAGTTATACTCTGTTTCCTGTAAGTGCAGATCCTCATGGGGCATGTTTTGGTGATTCTAGAAGGCTATAATAAGAGGTTTTTTCAGATATTCTGAAGACTATAGAGAAGCATATTCATAATAAACCACATGTTAGGAAATGCATATTATTGTTTCAAATTTTCAAATTTCATATATAATGAAAATTTTATTCAAAAAAAAAAACCAATTATAATAGAACAATAATATACTATACATAATTGAATGCAAAAAATACATAATTCATATGTATTAAATAGTATAATTCACCATATATATTACACCTGTGGAAATTGAACCCAAGAGATAGAACAATTATACTCACGAAATTGCTAATGAAACATGCAAAATTAACACCAAAGGAGACTGAAATTGGAGCATAAGACTAATTTGTATTGAGTAAGTTTACAATAGAAAACCTTATGAATTAATAGGCTGCTGTAATATATAATTACATGAGAGAATATAATGCATAAATATGCCATCCGAAATAGTCAAAAAATAGGCTTACCAAAACTAGTCAAATCCCCCATAGGTGCATAAATCAGTTTCCAAATCTAGGTAGATGCTCACGAATTGGATAAGTCAAGTGGTAAAGATAAATAGGGATGGAAAGACAACTTATACAAGATTTTATTTGGAGAAAAGGAGGGAGGATGATGTGGGAAAAAAATAAGGCAACTACACCTAGTCTAGCTTTCCCTTTTGCCTTAATTCAAAAATAAAACAAGGAAGCTTTTTAGAAAAATCAGACATGCATTTTAGAGAATCTAGAATAAATAAGACATGCTAAATTGGGTTCCCAGGATGTTTCCCAAGTGCTCCATGACTCATTTTTAGTATGTGTTGACTTCTAGGACATGTAGAAGGCAACTATCATATAATGGAATCTAGGAAACTAGGTAATAAGAAAAAAATAATTAAATTAATGTCTAATGTAGGTAACTATGGGTTGGTTATTCTAACACCACCCCTTAAGCCTGAATTTATGAGTAAATATTAGAAAACCGTAGGTCCTAGCAACAAGGATTATTCACCCTTTACATACTGCTTGTCCATTCAACCAAGGAAAGAGACAAAAACCCAGTGGGAAAATCCTCCCTTAAACATGGACAGGAAAAACAAAATTTTGGAAATCTTGTCATTAATCATGCGTCACAGCATGATAAAAAATATCCAGTAGTGATTTGATATTGCTGAATGTCTTCTCACAAAAAACTTTGGTGAAGATGTCTGCTACTTGTTCTGAAGATGCACAGAAGAGTAGATCAATGGTACCATCATGCACAAGCTGTCTGATGTAGTGCATATGGATCTCAATGTGCTTGATTCATTGTCTCTAAACTAGATCATTGCATATTCGAATGGTGCTATGATTATCATAGTAGATAATAGTTGAAAACTCTGTTTCGAAGCCACATTCTCCAAGTATCCCTTGCAACCACAAACATTAAGTTGCTGCATTTACAACTCCTCTATACTCTACTTTTGTAGATGAGAGTGCTATGGCACTCTGCTTCTTGCTTGACCAACTAATTGGTCCTTTTGCAAGCATGAACACATATCCTGATGTAGAATTTCGATATGTGTTTTCACCTACCCAATCACTGTCAGTAAACGCAATCAAATCAAGATCAAATTTTTCTTTGTAGAAGATCCCATGAGTTCTTGTTCCTTGAACAAAGTTTAGGATCCTTTTGCCTGCTCTCCAGTGGATCTCATGAGGCTGATCCATGTATCTCAAAGCCACACTAACTACATAATATAGATCAGGTCGAGTGTGTGTAAGATAAATAAAACACCCAATCAACTGCCTATACAGTGTATTATTTACCATAGGAGAAGAACCTGCTTCTTCAAGCTCAACTCCTAGAAGGAAGGGAGTCTTGCTTGGCTTGCAATATTTCACGTTGAAATGTTCAAAAAATCCAAAGCATACTTGAACTGATGTAATTTGATTCCATTTTGGGATTGAGTAATTTCGAGACCCAAGAATTGGCTCAACAATCCCAAATCTGTCATAGAAAATGCATGGTTCATTGCATCCTTCAAGGAGGCAATCTATCTATTTGAACTTCCTGTAATCAATAGGTCATACACACACAAGAAAATAATCATCAAAGAACCATGAATCAGCTTCAAATAGACATTAGGATCAGAATTGCATTGAACAAAACTTAGTGATAGAAAAAGGCCATCAATCTTGGCATACCAAACCCTAGGGGCTTGCTTGAGCCCATATAATGATTTATTTAACCTGCACACTAAATATGGATTAGAAACAAACCCTTCAGGTTTCTACATGTAAATCTCTTAAGGGAGATATCCATTTAGGAAATTACACTTCACTTCCATGTGATGCACTTCTCATTGCTTCGAAGTTGCAATGGCTAGAGCTAGCCTTATGGAGTCCATCTTTGCCACTAGTGCAAAGGTTTCATTGTAGTCAATACCATGTACTTGTGAGTAGCCCTTGGCTACCAATATTGCCTTATATTTCAAATTTGAACCATCAGCAGCAAACTTAGTCTTGAAAACCCACTTACATTGAACTAGCTTCCTCCCCAGGGGAAGATCAACCAGTTCCCAAGTGTTGTTCTTTTGGAGCGAGCTGAATTATTATTTCATGGATGTATTCCATATTGGATCATGTGATGCATATTCATATGTCTATTGATCTGATTCAACCATCAAATAGCACTTCTCAGCAAATAGAGGATCTTTCACACAAAGGGCACTCTCAAATTGTGATCTAGTCCTCCTAGTGTCACTAGGATTTCCAGCTAGTTCCCCAGCTGCATGAATGGTCTTTGCTGCCCATTTTGGTCTTGTAGGAATGTTAGTATCTGAAATCAAATCATAATTATCAGAAATATCAGAATCAACAAAATCATTAGTCTCTCCACTTACAATCAATGGTTTTGGTGGTGAAGAAGACTCTCCAACTTCAACTTCTACTAAAGGCTCTTCTTGGAACTGAACACTTATTTCAATGAAATATTTGCTAGTTCTCAAGTTGATCACCTTTTACCCTTTTGGATATCCATAATACCCAATAAATAGGAACTCTTGGCTTTGGGTTTGCAAAGCCTTCCTCTTTTCAGTTGGAATTCTAGCCCAAGCCTTTGAGCCAAAAATCTTGAAATGGGTCACATCTGGCTTGTGCCCACTCCAAGCTTCGAAAGGAGTCATACCATCAAGATTCTTATGAGGCACCATATTCTAGATGTAGGATGAACAGTTTATAGCCTCGACCCAAAACTTTGGTGGCAAAGTCTTAACCTCCATCATGCAGGTTGGCATATCCTTCAGTGATCTATTCTTTCTCTCAGCAACACCATTTTGCTGTGGCGTGTAAGGGATTGAATGATGCATCTGAATACCTGCATATTTACAATACTAAATGAAATCAGACTTGAGATACTCACCACCGTTTTCATATTTGAGGATCTTGAGTTTCCTCCCATACTGGTTTTCAACCAAGGCTCTAAAGACTTTGAAGAGGTCAAAAACTTTAGACTTATGCTTTAGGAAGTAAACCCAACAATACCTGGAAAAGTCATCTATGAAGGTCAGTGCATGTTTGGCTTGACTCATGGACATATGAGGGAATGGACCAACAATGTCACTGTGGATCAACTCAAGAGGTGCAGATGTTCTCTCATGACCAGCTTTCTCATACTTGTTATTTCAGTGTTTTCCTAGGATACAACCTTGATAGAATCCCTTAGAAAACTTGATCTTTGGTAACCCTATGACCATATCTTTTTGACTCAAATAAAAAATATACTTGTAGTTAAGATGGCCAAATATTTCATGCCAAATATTTCTTGCTTCATTAGCATGAATCATAAGAGCAGAGGGGTTTGAGTAGGGTAGAAAATGGGAAAACTTGTATACCTTTGAAGTGTGATCAACAACACCTTTTGCTATGAATTTACCATTCAAAATCTCAGTGATTTCAACATCATCAGGGGAGAAGATGACCTTCTTTGGAGACCTAGTATGAGTCGTATGATACAATGACAAGAGATTAGAGGCAAGACCTATAACATACAACACATTATTGAACTTACCATGGTCAAGATCAATCCTTCCCTTCCCCAAACTATCAGTGAGAGAGTCATCTCCCAAAACTATTGGTGGACCTTTCAGCATGTTAAGAGAGGAGAATGTCTCTTTTGTCGAAACCATATGTGTAGAAGCTCCAGAGTCTATGATGAAGCTAGGTGAGCTTGATGTGCCAGCAACTAAGGCATGTACTCTCTCTCTGTCCTATGAATTTGATCCTCCTTCCCTCTTCTTTGAGAAATCAGGAAGGGATATGTTATTCTTCTCCAGGAGTTGGGTCAACATGTCAATTTGCTTATTCATACAAGATCTCTCAGGATGATAGCCCTTACTGCAGTATGCACACTTGATCATTTCTCCTTTGTTATTATTCTTCTAGGAGTTATTCTTAGAACCTTGGGGCTCCTCTTGAGACTTGTTCTTGTCTCTCTTTTGCTCAGGTGGATTTTTAGCTCTTTTATTGCTTTTTGAATCCACCCTTGAATATCCAACAACAAAATATTGGTCTTTGGAAGGTTTGATGGTGCCCATCATCACCAACCTATCTTGATCTTATGTGAGGGATTCCATGAAATCTGCAAGCTTAGGCGTCTTCCAGGTTTGAACTGTTAACTTGGTGGCATGGAAGGTAAAAAAAAACACTAAATAGTCAGGACCAAGCTTAGAGAGTATGGCCAAGACTAGTTTCTCTTCATTCTTTTTGATCCCACACTATTTCAACTGCAAAACAAGGGCCTTAAACTTGGAAAAGTAGAGTTGCAATGTTTTGAAGCTACTAGGACTCAAGGATATCAGCCTGTTCTCGATTTGATGTCCTCTCATTTCATCTGTCTTTCCAAAAATCTCTTCTAGCTTCTCCCACACTTCATTGTTGATGTATTTGTAACTTTAGAATGTATTCATCCGTATTTATTATGTATTGTAACCCGATGTTTATTCCAGGATGTATTTGTAATGTACTTGAGTCATGTAATACCCCGATGTTTATTCTAGGAAGTTTCTATAATGTAAACAAGTCATGTCAAGTCATTGTGGGTAACCCTCCTATTGGTCAAGGGTTAAAGTCCCCACAGTTATGGGGTCTGTTAAGTCAGTAAATGTTTCTTCGATTTTGGTTTTATTTCTCCATCTTTGGTTTGATTTACATTTTCTTTCAAGTTTTTCATTTACTTTATTTTGATTTTCCCTCTCCCTTAGGAATTTTTTTTTTAGTGTTTATATGAAATTTTTGAAGCTTGTTTTTTTTTAAAATTTTTCAATTTTAAACTTTAGATTTGTTTTTTGGTTAAAGGGTTGAAAGTCATTTTATCAAGTAGTGGATTCATAAGGCATACTTTGAGCATTGCTATCATTCCAGACAACTTTTAAACTGCACACAAAATGTCAAAAAGCTGAAAAACCGCAAGAAAATAGCACTAGATTTATTCTTGTAGCGCTGGGGTTAAAAAATAATGAAGGCGCGCTACAAGAATATCGCGGTCTTCATTTCTTCCGATTTTCTAGCAAAAAATTTGGTATTTTCTTGAACGATGAGTGATTAATCACGTATTGGAAAGTGTTTACTACGTGTTGATGCAGGGAACATCATGATTCCAAGTGGTTCCACTGGGGAAGGAATCGTGGCCATCGTGAGCCCAAAGGCAGTTGATTTTGACAGGTAGCAACGTGGTTTGATGTTTAATGAGAGGTCAGTTGTCACTTGCATGCACATTTGAAGATGAAGGACTTAGTGGAGAAAACATAACCGCTGAAAAACTGGATCTTGCCGCAGCAGAATAGAGTGAGGTTTTGGTGATTTCACGGAAAATTAGGGTTTTTTAATTCTGTTACTTTCAGTTAAATTAATCATTGAGAGACATCTGTACATTCGAGGAGAAGCATTTGACAACTCAGGGCGTGAATTTAAACCACTGCAGTCGATCAAGTAGCAGGTTCCCCGGTCAAATCTAATTAAGTGCCAACAGGACGGGCGGTTTGTTGGGTTGTTGACATCTGAATGAAATAGTAACCAGCAAAGGCACCAAAAGTGAAAATGGCCTTGCCGATCAATATCATTACAAACTACAAAGGAAGAAAGAGCGGAGATCAATCTACCTCTCTTTACAATATACAAGGTCATTAGATAATATTTCCCATCTTAACCAAGAAGACAATGATACTTTGCAGAGAATTCAGTTGTCACAATATCATTGGCAACTTTGTTAACATGCCAGTCATCTCCAGCATTCGTATGAGCTCATTCCAAGGGACCAATTCGACTGAGTGGATGAAATTGCAATGGACGCTATCGCTGTCTCTATCAGAAATTAGAACTCTTAATATATGCTCTGCACATCTGGAAACTCTTTGGCTAGCTGGATTGAACTGGCTTATTCGATTGTATGAAAATGGCATTGGAAAAACCTTGCAAATGATTTCCTGCTTGGTTATTTATATGAATTTCGAGGGATCAAAGGTCCACATATGGTTGTAGCACCAAAATCAACTCTTGGTATTCACTAGAACATGATGCATACAGTTTTCATGCAAAGAGTGAAAACCAAGAGAATAGTAAAGGAGAGAACCAGAAAGATTATTTTCTCATTCAAAAAGTGAACAGGGAGGGAATTGGAAAGGAAGAGACCAGAAATAATCTGTTGTCTAATAAATATGAGGATTCTGCTGTTAAACAATCTGGTTCCATAGAATACCAAGAAATATGTGCTTGCCATATTCCATTGAAGGCCATGCATTCTTTTGCTGAACAATCGGGTTCAGAGAAACTACAAGAAATACGTGGTCACTTCACTCCAACAAAGGCTGAGGGATCCGTTGTCAAACAATCTGTTTCAGTGAAACTTTATACACATTTAAATACAAGAGCAATGAATGAAGAGGAAACTAGTAGCCTGGCACCGCTGGACATGAAGACAAAAATCAACCATAGAAATAATATGTTCTTGTCTCAAAGGGAATCGAGCTCAACTCATGAAAACATACCAGACTGGAAGAGATATCAGAAACACCAAACTTCATATTGTTCTATTGATCATGTTCCAAAGGAATTAAAAATCTCCCAACATTCCACAATAGGCAATTGCCTCAAGACAGATGAATTTCTTCACGATCCAGAAGAGAGGCTCTTAACTCCAGTATTTGATGGCAAGGGATGTCATGGAAAGAAGCGGAAAAGTGAAGAAATGGAGGTTCATGAAAAGGGAAACTTGATAAAATTTTCTTGGAACAACTGCTCTGTTTCTAAAAGGAAGCCTGCAGAACCTGGTGTTATTGGTAATGAATATGTAGACCGTTTGAAAGGACCGATGCATTCTATCAAAAAATCCTCTGTTGCAAGAACTGATCCTGCAGTGTATGTTATGCCAACATCACCAACAAAATCTATTAATGCACCAGTGAAGTTTTCTCGAGGAGAAGAAGGCTTGTGTCTGCCTCTGATCACCAAGCCCAGAACGTTGCAAGAAAGTTTAAGTTTTCTTTTCCTTCAACAACCACAACTTTGCCTTCTGCAAGATACACTGAAACAACTTCAAGGAGACATGGATATGATGAAAAATTTGCTGCAAGAAAGTTTAAGTTTTCTTTTCCTTCAACAACCACAACTTTGCCTTCTGCAAGATACACTGAAACAGCTTCAAGGAGACATGGATATGATGAAAAATTTGCGCAATCAGCAATTTCAGGCATTGGATGGAAAGAAGCACATGGAGATGGAAAAAAAACTAATTCTTCCTAATTACCAAAGTTTGGGATATGTTAAGTGGTTGCAGCAAGTGCTAGCTGATGAGAAATCAAAGTTGTTGTTGCTGCAAACAAAAAAGGATGAACTACTGAAGAAGTTTCAAGAATTGCATTCTGCACGTGAGGAAGTGGATAGATTGAAATGTGTTTACTTACAAAAGCAAGTTGCATTTAATACAAGTGGTAGACCTATAATGAACTTATAATGAAAGCCAGAAGTGCAGCAGACGCAGAGGCTTATATCCAGTTCCTCAAAGCTGAAATTGGAAAACAGGTGGAAAAATTTTCGAATAAAAAACTGCTTATGGAGGGCAGATTGAAAGGGATTGAAAGAGAGACATTCAAAAGCAATGCAAGATCCAGATATTCAGCATATCCTTCTAGATCCTGTCTTGAGACAAATACTCATGGATTTCCAAGAAAACCAAAATATATAGAGGCAGCAAAAATCTATTAGACAGTTGTTCAATTAGTTATTAGTTATCTTTTTGAGGAGCTCATTAGTTAAGTGATTAACTATTTTTGGTAATTTCACATTTTGTAATATTTTAAACTTTTCTTTAGCCCATCGAATCAGTTGAGGAGAGTTAGGGTTTTTGATACCTAACTGTTTTTGTAAAAGTAGTATTTAGAGAGTTTTAGAAGACATGAGGGGGGTTCTGCTTTTGGAGCATTCAGGAGGTCTGCTAGCTGTATATACTATCAGGCTTGTTCAGTGAACTGGTACTGTAACTCTCTCATACATTTACTGATGAAACTATGAAATATATGGCTCTTTCCCCTACATTTGTTCTGTGTTGGATTCATGTTTGAACTTGTTTAGTTTCATGAATGACAATTTCATTGCTGTTTAATGTGTATTTTCTAGTTATGCTTGTCCTTTATGTGTGAACTTCAATACAGTCTTTTGTTGGATCTTTGTTATATACATGCATCTTTATCAGTTATTTGTGTTTGATTCAGTTGTTGCTTATTCACTGAATGTATTCCCTGTATGCTTTTGAAGTTTACAACCACAAACAAATAAACAAAACCCTAAACCCTAGTTTGAATTGAGTTTTTCTCTTGAGATTGTGTTGGCTTGTTCCCCTAGCCTTAGGAACAATTTCTGGAACAAACATCTTTGGCGCCGTTGCCGGGGACGAAGCTGAAGCAAATCTTCCCTGGGATACTTATCATTTTCCTGGTTTAAGTGGTGGAATTAAACCAGCATCCTGAAGGCTATATTTTCACCAAGTTTGACAGAGTGGCTGCTAGAAGAATTAAAAGGTTTCAGTCATCTCCAGTTTTATGCAGCCCTATTTAATTTGATCTACTGTCACCCCTTTCTCTTTCTGAGGAGAAGAAACTAAATTTGTCTTGAAGAATTAATTGGCGACTCCATTATTTCAAGATGCACGGGCCAATATCCATGGAAGCTATTGTGGCTCGAAGGTTTGCACCGTTAAATTTTTCTGATATTCTAGGTTTTCCAAATCAAGTACCTACTATGGATGTTTGGGGAGATTGTCTTCCACGGTTTAGAGAAAACAAAGAGGATAACCCATTAGATCACCTTATCAAATTTCATCAATGTATGGTCCATTTAAATATCCAGCATGAAGATGTGCTCATGAAGATGTTCATGTATTCACTTGAGCGAGATGCACGAGATTGGTATTTTTCTCTTCCCGCTGCTAACATCTCCTCACTGAATGAATTCCACACATGCTTTCGGAAGCATTGTAAGTATCTGTACCCAGCTGAACTCTTTTTAAAAGATTGTTGTGAACAGGCTGATGTTTATCATACAATTTCTGATTAAAGAACCATGATGATGAGTACTGTTAAGAGTTCAAAACATGTCATAAAGAAGTTGAAGATTCAGAATTTGTTGAAGATGAGAATGTAATATTTTTAGATACTGCTGTCAAGGAAGAGGATATTGATGATCTACAGGATGATTTCCATAGTATAGATGCTTCAAACAGTTATACATCCACTACCTTAGATTCTTATCAAGATCATATTGCCTCCTTTGAAAAATTGAAATATGATGAACAGATTGAAAGTTCAACAGGTGAAAGTATTAGAGCAACAATAGATGTTGAGAGAAGCCCACATCTTCCAGATTTGCAGGCCAGGGAAAATTGCAATATCCATGCGGAACAAAATTTGCAGGGACTGCCTAATCTTCAGTTGGAAAACCAGAAATATATTCTTTCTCCTTATGAATATTCTATTTCAAATTATGATGAGCAAAGAGGTGGGGATTTTCCAAATCTGTTTCATGATGTTATTGTTGATCCTGTTATTCAAGAAGCTTTATCTCTATCATCAGGATCTTATCTTGATTCTCCTATATTCGACCAAGATGGTTATGAAAAAGGAAATGATAAGGTTTGTGAAGACTCATCTTTTATTCAAATTTCATCTAGCTTTTCTTTTCAGCCGAGAGATGATCAAAAGAGTATTGATGCTTGTCATAAATCTGTTGGACATCTTTCTAGTCTTGATATATCCCGCAAAGATATGATTATTGGAAAGGAAATTGCTTGCTGTGTCAAGCCAGCATATCATCTTGATGAAACCAGATTACAGGAATATCAGCAGGAAGCAGTTGATTCTTTTGTTTGCAGAAATGAAAGTTATGTTGTTAAGGAATATCTTCATGATACAAATGGTTATAATGAGAATTATATATCTGTAGATGCATCAGATCTTATCTCTATTGAACATACTGCTTTTGATGTGTATGAACAATCAGTTACAAAAGAGGATTGTTCCCAAATTTTTGAAGAGGTTTCTTATGACATTTTTTCTCCTGTAATTCGTGAGAAGGATTTGAAGATTGCCTGTCTTTCTTTACCAGATACAAAAGTTTTTTGTTCACCTATCTTTGATGAGTATGCTGCTGAAGAGAATATTCTACATTATGATCAAGAAATTGCTGATTCACATCACGATAGCCATGAGGATACTGTTAACATTGTATCAAATTCATTTGTTAAAGATGATTGTCATGATGATCAGATTGTTTCTTTCGAAATCTTTAAAGATGATGATCAAATTACTCCTTCTGAAAAATTTGAACACATTGAGCATACTGGCATATTAGTAGAAGATAGTTTCAGATTTGTAGAAGATGAGGAGGACAGCGTTCAATTTTCAGATGTGCAGACACAGGGGAATAGCATAAAATCTGAAGAAGAGCAGCTGCAACACAGTCAATTGGAACAACAGATCAAGGAGGTATTCTTTTATGATTTTGAAGACCCTGTTGCTGACTTTTTAGATTCTCTCAGCAGCATAGATGTTAAGATATTTCTGTCAAAAGGAAATTGTCTTTATCATTTACTCAATTTTTTCTGTATGAGATGGTCTTCATTACTTTTTGAGTCAAGATTCAGCGGGGTGCCTGTAAATCAGTTTCTGACATGGCTTCATTGGAAGCATGCTTTTACTTGATCATTCTGCTCCTAATGGTTAGATGTAGGAGTAGACAGAGGAATAAGCTCTTCCTATGAGCAGTTAGATCTTTTTCAGTTTTGTTCAGTTCATGAATAAGCAGAGCAGGCTGCATGTAAGCTACAGATGGGATACAGGTTTGCATTGAGATGAGTACTGAAGGCTTGATGAATCCATAGCCCAATGGAAGTTTACAAGCAGGCAGTTTTGGTGACAGAAGGCACTGGTCTACAGGTTCTTGAAGCCTCGCAGGGAGGACTTCATCCCGCAGCTGGAGCCAGATGTTAAGTCAGTAAATTTTTCTTCGATTTTGGTTTTATTTCTCCATCTTTGGTTTGATTTACATTTTATTTCAAGTTTTTCATTTACTTTATTTTGATTTTCCCTCTCCCTTAGGAATTTTTTTTTTAGTGTTTATATGAAATTTTTGAAGCTTGTTTTTTTTAAAAATTTTTCAATTTTAAACTTTAGATTTGTTTTTTGGTTAAAGGGTTGAAAGTCATTTTATCAAGTAGTGGATTCATAAGGCATAATTTGAGCATTGCTATCATTCCAGACAACTTTTAAACTGCACACAAAATGTCAAAAAGCTGAAAAAACGCAAGAAAATAGCACTAGATTTATTCTTGTAGCGCTGGGGTTAAAAAATAATGAAGGCACGCTACAAGAATATCGCGGTCTTCATTTCTTCCGATTTTCTAGCAAAAAATTTGGTATTTTCTTGAACGATGAGTGATTAATCACGTATTGGAAAGCGTTTACTACGTGTTGATGCAGGGAACATCATGATTCCAAGTGGTTCCACTGGGGAAGGAATCGTGGCCATCGTGAGCCCAAAGGAAGTTGATTTTGACAGGTAGCAACGTGGTTTGATGTTTAATGAGAGGTCAGTTGTCACTTGCATGCACATTTGAAGATGAAGGACTTAGTGGAGAAAACATAACCGCTGAAAAACTAGATCTTGCCGCAGCAGAACAGAGTGAGGTTTTGGTGGTTTCACGAAAAATTAGGGTTTTTAATTCCGTTACTTGCAGTTAAATTAATCATTGAGAGACATCTGTACATTCAAGGAGAAGCATTTGACAACTCAGGGCGTGAATTTAAACCACTGCAGTCGATCAAGTAGCAGGTTCCCCAGTCAAATCTAATTAAGTGCCAACAGGACGGGCGGTTTGTTGGGTTGTTGACATCTGAATGAAATAGTAACCAGCAAAGGCACCAAAAGTGAAAATGGCCTTGCCGATCAATATCATTGCAAACTACAAAGGAAGAAAGAGCAGAGATCAATCTACCTCTCTTTAAAATATACAAGGTCATTAGATAATATTTCCCATCTTAACCAAGAAGACAACGATACTTTGCAGAGAATTCAGTTGTCACAATATCATTGGCAGCTTTGTTAACATGCCAGTCATCGCCAGCATTCGTATGAGCTCATTCCAAGGGACCAATTCGACTGAGTGGATGAAATTGCAATGGACACTATCGTTGTCTCTATCAGAAATTAGAACTCTTAATATATGCTCTGCACATCTGGAAACTCTTTGGCTAGCTGGATTGAACTGGCTTATTCGGTTGTATGAAAATGGCATTGGAAAAACCTTGCAAATGATTTCTTGCTTGGTTATTTATATGAATTTCGAGGGATCAAAGGTCCACATATGGTTGTAGCACCAAAATCAACTCTTGGTATTCACTAGAACATGATGCATACAGTTTTCATGCAAAGAGTGAAAACCAAGAGAATAGTAAAGGAGAGAACCAGAAAGATTATTTTCTCATTCAAAAAGTGAACAGGGAGGGAATTGGAAAGGAAGAGACCAGAAATAATCTGTTGTCTAATAAATATGAGGATTCTTCTGTTAAACAATCTGGTTCCATAGAATACCAAGAAATATGTGCTTGCCATATTCCATTGAAGGCCATGCATTCTTTTGCTGAACAATCGGGTTCAGAGAAACTCCAAGAAATACGTGGTCACTTCACTCCAACAAAGGCTGAGGGCTCCGTTGTCAAACAATCTATTTTAGTGAAACTTTATACACATTTAAATACAAGAGCAATGAATGAAGCGGAAACTAGTAGCCTGGCACCGCTGGACATGAAGACAAAAATCAACCATAGAAATAATATGTTCTTGTCTCAAAGGGAATCGAGCTCCACTCATGAAACCATACCATACTGGCAGAGATATCAGAAACACCAAACTTCAGATTGTTCTATTGATCATGTTCCAAAGGAATTAAAAATCTCCCAACATTCCACAATAGGTAATTGCCTCAAGACAGATGAATTTCTTCACGATCTAGAAGAGATGCTCTTAACTCCAGTATTTGATGGCAAGAAATGTCATGGAAAGAAGCGGAAAAGTGAAGAAATGGAGGTTCATGAAAAGGGAAACTTGATAAAATTTTCTTGGAACAACTGCTCTGTTTCTAAAAGGAAGCTTGCAGAACCTGGTGTTATTGGTAATGAATATGTAGACCGTTTGAAAGGACCGATGCATTCTATCAAAAAATCCTCTGTTGCAAGAACTGATCCTGCAGTGTATGTTATGCCAACATCACCAAAAAAATCTAGTAATGCACCAGTGAAGTTTTCTCGAGGAGAAGAAGGCTTGTGTCTGCCTCTGATCACCAAGCCCAGAACGTTGCAAGAAAGTTTAAGTTTTCTTTTCCTTCAACAACCACAACTTTTCCTTCTGCAAGATACACTGAAACAGCTTCAAGGAGACATGGATATGATGAAAAATTTGCGCAATCAACAATTTCAGGCATTGGATGGAAAGAAGCACGTGGAGATGGAAAACAAACTAATTCTTCCTAATTACCAAAGTTTGGGATATGTTAAGTGGTTGCAGCAAGTGCTGGCTGATGAGAAATCAAAGTTACTGTTGCTGCAAACAAAAAAGGATGAACTACTGAAGAAGTTTCAAGAATTGCATTCTGCACGTGAGGAAGTGGATAGATTGAAATGTGTTTACTTACAAAAGCAAGTTGCATTTAATACAAGTGGTAGACCTATAATGAACCTATAATGAAAGCCAGAAGTGCAGCAGACGCAGAGGCTTATATCCAGTTCCTCAAAGCTGAAATTGGAAAACAGGTGGAAAAATTTTCGAATAAAAAACTGCTTATGGAGGGCAGATTGAAAGGGATTGAAAGAGAGACAGGAAAAAGCAATGCAAGATCTAGATATTCAGCATATCCTTCCAGATCCTGTCCTGAGACAAATACTCATGGATTTCCAAGAAAACCAAAAGATATAGAGGCAGCAAAAATCTATTAGACAGTTGTTCAATTAGTTATTAGTTATCTTTTTGAGGAGCTCATTAGTTAAGTGATTTACTATTTTTGGTAATTTCACATTTTGTAATATTTTAAACTTTTCTTTAGCCCATCGAATCAGTTGAGGAGAGTTAGGGTTTTTGATACCTAACTATTTTTGTAAAAGTAGTATTTAGAGAGTTTTAGAAGACATGAGGGGGGTTCTGCTTTTGGAGCATTCAAGAGGTCTGCTAGCTGTATATACTATCAGGCTTGTTCAGTGAACTGGTACTGTAACTCTCTCATACATTTACTGATGAAACTATGAAATATATGGCTCTTTCCCCTACATTTGTTCTGTGTTGGCTTCATGTTTGAACTTGTTTAGTTTCATGAATGACAATTTCATTGCTGGTTAATGTGTATTTTCTAGTTATGCTTGCCCTTTATGTGTGAACTTCAATACAGTCTTTTGTTGGATCTTTGTTATATACATGCATCTTTATTAGTTATTTGTGTTTGATTCAGTTGTTTCTTATTCACTGAATGTATTCCCTGCATGCTTTTGAATTTTACAACCACAAACAAATAAACAAAACCCTAAACCCTAGTTTGAATTGGGTTTTTCTCTTGAGATTGTGTTGGCTTGTTCCCCTAGCCTTAGGAACAATTTATGGCACAAATAGGGTCCTAGGGTTATTAGACTATCCTAGAGAATTTGACCCTAGGTGAGTCATTGTAAGCTGGGGCAATAGTCCCCACCATTGTGTTACCCTCCTATTGGTCGGAGGAGGCAAAGTCCCCACAAGTTGTGGGGCACTAGGGTTATTAGACACTATTAGAGATTTCAGCTCTAGTAAGTAATTGTTAAGTGAGGCTGACATGCTGGAGTGGGTTTCAAGTGAATGAAATAATATAAATAGAGAGTGAGCCTCTCTATTTATCACACACACACTCACTCATTGAGGCGCATGAGTGAGAGAGGAGAATTTCTCTGAAGTGAGAGAGAGAGACAGAAGATGTGGAGATCATCTCTATGTTTTCTAGTTTTAATTTTGGTTCTGATTCTATCTCTGAGGAAGTTGTGGGGATTTCTCCTTTATGGTTTCCCTGAGGAAAATTCTTTGTGTCTCTTGTCTCTTGTGTTGTGCTTGTGTTTTATTGTTTTGTGCATGTTATTCTCTCAGTTAAAGATCCTAAGATCATAATGGTAGCTTGAATGATAAAAATATAACATGGTATCAGAGCTAACCTGAGAAGAAGACATTATTCAGCTATAGAATCTAGGGATTCTTACTTTTTAGGTCTCTCTCCACAATCCATCAGCAAAAGTATGCTAGGCTGACTCTCCATTGAAGGGCGCATCTTTCTGTCGAAGTGAAATTCGATTCCGAGCATTTTCAGTTTTGCAGGAAATTAGGGATTTATATAGAAGAGGAATTTTTGATTGAGCTTAGTATAGGATTTTTCTCCTCATCAAAATTGAATTTTAGAGACCTAGATCAATATTTTTGGTTGGGTGGAACTCCAGGAAAGTCAAACCCTAGTTTGACCCTGAGCTAGAAAAACCCTAAATACTAAAAATGCTAAGTTTTGGTACATTTGCTATATCTTGAGATTGGAAAAGGCTCAGGTGCTGAAAATTGCAGATATTGAATATAACATCTGGATGTACGCTGTGTCCAAAATACAGCTTTAGATTCACTATAATCTAGGCGATATGATCCCTACAAGTTAGGGTTCCAACCTCTTCCAAAATTCATCCCTAAACAGGACACTTGGGGAGAATTGCTATATATTGAGCTACACAGATCCAAATGAGATTTAGAAAGATGTTCCAGAAAGGTCACAGATTTTAATTTTTTTGGTCCAAGTTTCAGACTCAGAAGATGAACCAGTGACACATGGAAGTCTGTACAACTTCATTGTTCTGAACAGTCTTGTAACAGGTCACCTTGGGAAAAGGACCATACTTCCCAATTGGTGAAACCAATTATGATGAAACCTATGGTGTTGGAACAGGAACATGCAAGGATACCTTAGTGAGAATTTTCAGACATAGAGGATCCATAATTCTATAGATATCGTAGAAACAGTAACAGGAATTTCTGCAGAAGAATTTGGAAAACTAGGGCTTCCTATTCCAGGAGCTTCCCTCCACTGTTTTCAGAAAAGGAGTACATTGGACAACTCAACTTGAAGATATCTATATTTCTATTCAATAATATCTAAAATATTACACTTTTTGAAATTTAGGGTTTCTCTGACAAACCCTATATCAGCCACGTCTGGAACTAGGACGGACGCCTCAAATTGGTAAGATCTAATCTTTTGCTATTTGCATTTGAGGTTCTCATTTCAAAGTGATCTATCACATAAGCTTGATGATAATATTGGTGAAGTTGACAACTTCCAAGCATGGAAGTATTTGATCTCTCTGAATAAAATGAATTGGACACCTACATAAGAAGAGAGGTTCCAGTTCCAGAGGGAGATGAGGCTAAAATCCTTACACCAGAAGAACTTGGTCAAGGCCAAGAAGATCATTGTTGATTCAATCATGGATCACCTTGTACCACAAGTGTCTAAAGACACCAAAAGAGATGTTTTATTCCTTGAACAAGCTATTTTAAGGAAATAACATAAATTAGAATATTACTTTGAGAAACCAGTGAATAATGTGAAGATCCAAGAATGCAGAGACCATATAGTCATACTTTACAGGGGTTCTCAAATTAGAGAACAACTTGAAGTAGTAAAAGAAGAAGTGAAGAATGCAGAAATGATGATAGCCACCTTGAATGGTCTCCCAGGATCATGGGATTCACTCATTCAAGGAATGTGTGCTAGAAGGAAGTGATTACTTTCAGTGGACTCTGGGAAGAAGAAGAAGCTTGACTCATAATAAGAGAAGAGAAGATGGGAGAAATTAAAGATCAAGCTCTCACCATCCAAAGAAGATTGCTCAAGCAATGAGGAATATGAAGATATCAACTCTTGAAGAACCTCTTATCCATTTTAAGCATTTGGATAAGAAACGATGCTATTATGAATGAAGAAGATGATGAAGCTAAAGGCTCAAGAATGAGTCTACCCACGAAACAAATAAAGATAAGTATTCAATTGTCATTTCATAATATTGTTTTGTTATGCATTTGTTTTTATTTAGTTGATGTATTATGCATGATAGGATGTTTTCATTAATGAAAATATACTACTAAATATGCATGTGATGGGTAAGTAGCTCATGGTGCTATACAGCTCTCCATTGCTACTTATCTAGAATGAAACCTCTTTGCTGACATATTGGATTAGTGCACAATATCAATGTTGTCCTGGTAGAGATGGAAGGCATCTAGAAACTTTTCTGTGAGATATGGATGAATGTTGTATTGGCTAAAGTAGTTGCATGATCATATATTTATGCATAAGTACTTGCCAGTATGAATATTCCTTATGAAATGTTTCTAACCATAAAAATGCATTTGACTTGTAGGAAAGATTGCATACAAGCAAAGAAGGATGAGACTTGTTTCGAAGAATAAGTGACGGCAATTCAAGTTGAAGAATAATATGACGAATGTAGTGACATCATTGATGCAGAACCTTCCAGCTATGAAGAAGTTCAAGAAGAATGATGTTTATAATGCAGTATCGATATGTGAAGGAAATTTCATAGTTCCATCATGCAGTAGATGGAAACATCATGGGATAACACATACATGATGAGCTTGATGAATATCTGAACCTATGCTACAAGGTTGATAGACGATGACAAGCTCATAGATGGGTGTGAGAAGAAATTTTGAAAATTTTCAAGATAGAGGATCTTGGTATCCTGTGATCCTAGATGGATACATAGAATATTAGTAGTAGAGGAAGCTACTTGTCACTCCAGTATAGAATGTTTTAGTGCATAGAGTATGGAAGATAGAGTGAGTATGATGCTTAAGAGGGAGTGACTATAGAAGATTATAAGGTTCGACATGGTACGACAGGATGGATAGATTACTGATGACTCTAGGCTTTACTGAGAGTAAAGTGGATTCCAACCTTTGCTTCAAGGTTGAAGGCGGAAGACCAGTGATGCTCCTATTATGTGTCGATGCACTATTTTCTAGGCATGGAGGTGTGGACAAGGGAAGTATGAAGTAGATATCCTGAAGAGGTTTAGGATGATGGACTGCAAGGCTATGGCCACACCTATGGCATCGAACCTAAAACTATTGAGTGATGCTTCATAAGAGACAGTTGATGCTATGGTGTATCGTCAGATGATTGGATCCTTGATGTACCTAATGAACACGAGACCAGATATTTTCTTTGCTGTGAACACCTTGAGCCAGTTCTTGACAAATTCGAGACATGTTCACTTGATTGCTACAAGGCATATTCTGAGGTACCTGAGGGGTACAGTTGATTATGGGCTCAAGTATGAGTCGAATCAGAAGATTAACCTGGAGGGTTATGTTGATTCAGATTGGGCAGGAAGTGCCATTGATAGGAAGAGAACGTCAGGGTGTTGCTTCAGTATGGGATCCGGTGTGATCTCTTGGTTTAGCAGGAAGCAATCCTGTGTGGCACTTAGTATAGCTGAAGCAGAGTATGTTGCAACTTATTCAGCTAGTTGTGAGGCAGTATGGCTATGGAAGCTACTATATGATTTATTTGATCTCTAGTTGGATGCTACTTGTATACATTGTGACAACCAGAGTTGCGTGAAGCTGTCAGAGAATCCATTGTTCCATGACAAGTCGAAGCATATCGAGATTAAGTATCACTATATCAGGGATATGGTGCAGAGGGGAGCAGTAAAGTTCCAGTATGTTGTGACGGAGGAACAAATAGCTGATGTGTTGATGAAGCCATTGGCTAGGGTGAAGTTTGAGTACTTCAGGGAGAAGCTTGGTGTTCTCTGGATCGAGATTTCCTCTAACGGAAAATGATGAGACCCATAGCCATTCTAACATGGTGAGAGGATTGGTTCCTTCCATGGTTAGATGTAAGGGCTGAGCCATTCTGTCATGGTGAGAGGATTGGTTCATTCCATGTTAGATATGAGTACTGAATCCGCAAACCATTCTGAAAAGCAGGTCAGATGTAAGGGCTGAGCCATTCTGTCATGGTGAAAGGATTGGTTCCTTCCATGTTAGATATGAGTGCTGAGCCATTCTGATATGACTGTAGGATTGGTTCCTACATGATCAGATATAAGGGATATTGCCATTCTTGGAATGGAGCTACCTGGTGAGTTACCGGGAATACTTGGTCTTGGAATGAGGGCCTTTCTGAAATGATTGTAAGATGTAGTCTTACATGATCAGATGTGAGTACATGGCCATTCTGATGTGATTGAGGGATGTGCTCCCACTTGATCAGATATAAGGGCTATTGCCTTTCTGACAAGGAGGTCCGATGTGAGTGCCGACCATTCTAATGTAGGATGAGATCCTACATAGATGTAAGGGCTACTGCCTTTTTGATGAGTAGGTCAGATGTGAGTGCCAACCATTTTGATGTGACTGTAGGATGAAGTCTTACATGGTCATATGTAAGGGCTACCACCTTTCTAATGAGGAGGTCAGATGTGAGTGTTAGCCATTCTGATGATTAGGTCAGATGTAAGGGCTACTGCCATTCTTTGAATGGAGGCACCTGGTCAGTTACCAGGAACCCTCAGTATAGGAATGAATTCCTTTTTGACGAGTCAAGGTCAGATGTAAGTGCTCTGTCTTTTTGACGAGTCAAGGTCAGATGTGAGTGCTGTCCATTCTGATGAGTGGGTCAGATGTAAGGGCTACCAAATACCTACGAGGAGGTAGGCCTATACCCAACATGAAAAAGGGATGGCTCTGTAGAACTTCCTGTGATGAGAAGAATCATGAGATAGCACATATGATGATGACCTAGTGATGATCCAGATCGAGCTATGATCTAGATCCAGTTATGATGTCTCCGAGATGATCCAGATCAAGTGATGATTCAGATCAAGTGATTATTCAAATCCAGTAGTGATGATCCAGATCAAGCTATGATCCAGATCAAGTGATAATGACCCAGTGGTGATCCATATCGAGTGAAGATCCAGATCCATTGATGGTGATCTAGATCGAGTGATGATCTAGATCCAGTGGTGACGATCCAGATCGAGTGATGATCTAGATCCAGTGATGATGATCCAGATCGAGTGATGATATAGATCCAGTGATGATGATCCAGATTGAGTGATGATCGAGATCTAGTGATGATGATCCAGATCGAGTGATGACCCATATCCAATGATGATGATCCAGATCGAGTGATGATCTAGATCCAGTGATGATGATCCAGATCCAGTGATGATCCAGATCCATATGAAGATGACTTGCAGATGAATATGACTTGAAGATGAAGATGACTTAAAGATGAAGATGACGAGAACCTGACAATGATCCAGCTGATACAAAGAAGAATACTTGTGTTGATAAATTGTGTTGCGAGAATACCTTCCTAGTTAAGAGGGAGTGTTGATGTATTTGTAACTTCAGAATGTATTCATCTGTATTTATTATGTATTATAACCCAATTTTTATTTCAAGATGTATTTGTAATGTACTTGAGTCATGTCATACCCCGATGTTTATTCCAATAATTTTCTATAATGTAAAAAAGTCATGTCAGGTCATTGTGGGTAACCCTCCTATTGGTCAAGGGTTAAACTCCCCACAGTTATGGGGCCCTAGGGTTATTAGACTATCCTAGAGAAGTCAACCCTGGGTGAGTCATTGTAAGTTGGGGCAAGAGTCCCCACCATTGTGTTACCCTCCTATTGGTCGGAGGAGGTAAATTCCCCACAAGTTGTGGGGCACTAGGGTTATTAGACACTCCTAGAGATGTTGGCTCTAGTAAGTAATTGTTAAGTGAGGCTGACATGTTGGAGTGGGTTTCAAGTGAATGAAAGAATATAAATAGAGAGTGAGCCTCTCTATTTATCACACACACACACTCACTCATTGGGGCACATGAGTGAGAGAGGAGAAGTTCTATCAAGTGAGAGAGAGAGAGAGAAGCTGTGGATATCATCTTTATGTTTTCAGGTTTTACTTTTGGTGCTGATTCTATCTCTGAGGAAGTTGTGGGGTTTTCTCCTTTATGGTATCCCTGAGGAAAATTCTTTGTGTCTCTTGTCTCTTGTGTTGTGCTTGTGTTTTATTGCTGTGCATGTTATTCTCTCAGTTAAAGATCCTAAGATCATAATGGTAGCTTGAATGATAAAAATACAAAATTCATTAGGTGATGTCAATCCATCAATATGGAATAGGAGGTCTCTTGAAATGCTCAGACACAAAAGACCATAGGCGTCATCCCTCCTGTTGTGCCATTTAATTTTCTCTGCAGATGCATTGGGCTCTGCCTCAGTTGCCATAGTCACACTGTAGAGAACTTTTTCTCTCAACAATATATCCATATCAGCTTTCCACTCAAATAAATTGAATGGATTCAAGATGATCTTCTGAGATTGGTCCATAGCTCAGAAACTGTGCCCTCCAGTTAGCAAAATGCGCTCCCAGTCAATGATGTCGAACTTGGAATAAAAATTTGGAAGGAGACAAATAAATCTACAAAGGATTTGACACCATGTGGAAATTGAAACCAAGATATAGAATAATTACACTCACAAAATTGCTAATCATTAAACATGCAAAATTAACACCAAAGGAGGCTGAAATTGGAGCATAACACTAATCTGTATTGAGTAAGTGTACAATATCCAACCATATGAAGTAATAGGATGCTGTAATATATAATTACATGAGAGTATCAAATGCATAAATATGCCATTCGAAATAGTAAAAAAACAGGCTTACCAAAACTAGTCAAATCCCCCATAGGTACATAAAGAAGTTTCCAAATCTAGGTAGATGCTCACGAATTTGCTAAGTCAAGTGGGAAAGATAAAGAGGGATGGAAAGATAAATCACACATTCTTTTATTTGGAGAAAAGGAGGGAGGATTATGTGGGCAAAGACAAGGCAACTACACCTAGTATAGCTTTCCTTTTTTCCTTAATTTAGAAATAAAACAAGGCAACTTTTTAGAAAAAATAGATATGTGCTTTAGAGAATATGGAATAAAGAAGACATGCTAAATTGGGTTTCCAGGATGTTTCCCAAGTGCTCCATGACTCAGTTTTAGCATGTGTTTACTTCTAGGACATGTAGAAGGCAACTAACATAGAATGGAATCTAGGAAACTAGGTAATAAGACAAAAATAATTAAATTCATGTCTAATGTAGGTAACTATGGGTTGATTATTCTAACAACACCAAGCAGTATAAAAATTTATTAATGAAATGTAAAATGTTTACAACTCCAAATGGGGTACACTAGTCCTCATCCCTAATCCATAACAACGATGGACATGGTCCCATTGGTGTGAATCCCATGAAAAGTGTGCTTGTACATGAGGCTACAAGCTATTATACAAATATCAAAATCTAAATTTTGGTCCCACTCTCGATTTACCAATAGGTTGAGTCTGATAAATTGATCCTGAACTTAGCTGATATCTATCAGGAAAGGTTGGACATGTATAGAAAACTACCTCCTTAAGATTCTCATAGCATTCTATGATGAACTCTAGTGAATTATTCTTCTTTACCATCTCAGGAGGTACAAAATGTATTGCAATTAGTTCAAAAGTAACCTTGAAACTTTCATCTAAATAAGGAATTTCCACATAAAATTCACCATGTATAATGTTCCGAGACCTTATGTGATTAAAAACTTTGTAGGAAAGAAGATGAATATTGTGACGATGCACTCAATTGGGCTGCAATACTCCAAGATATGATGGCAATGCATTTTGTGTTCCATATTCTATAGAGGAATCTAATCTAGCAGTCACAAGTTCACTGTCACCTTTTTTTGTGAGAAGTTGAAAAGTGGCGTGCTTATCATCATTCGTAACAAAAAAGCGAAAAAAAAATTGCCCACCTTTTAATAGAGCTCACAGTAAAGAAAAAATCAGCAATGCCTACAACACAACAAAATATAACATTAGATACCATAAAGAAATATTCCATTTATGAGTTGAAAAATAGATATTAAAATATACATATGTATACTCACAATCTATGATTTCAGTTGGTATCAATAGACCTTGTTTTGTATAGAACACCTCATGTGGATGCAAATTCACTCCTTCGAGAACATAGTGGCTTCTACCAAAAACATATACATGATTTTAAAATATTCTTACCTAACAAAATGTTCCACTAGTGGAAACATATACTAAACAATCCAACAATTCTACAGGATATGGAATTTTCAGTGACTCATCTTCATAAAATCTAGGCAATTTGTCATAATAAATATGGACATAAATGTCCGCCTTTATGGGAAAATCAAATGGATTTGTTCTGTGCAACAATAACCCATCCATTTAATTGAATTTATTTCTACCAATATTCACAAAATCACCATTTTGAGTCAATAAGGGAGTCCCATCTGAAGAAGATCCCATATAAAACCCTCACTTGATGACTTCATTAGAATTTTTTTTATGATTTTCATCTGACCCACTTGAAGATAAATGTGATTATCTTTCAAAAAGTGAAGGATGGTGTAGCATAATATTTCCCACTTTCATCTACATACACCATTTGAATATGCATAACATTGTCCATTGAATGTATCCATGTGTTATTGGTACCAACCGTGTAAAGAATTTGATCAGCTCCATAAGGATCCAAGTGTGTCAACTCTAGGTTTCCTGAATGTGACTCATCTATAACTTTGCAGATAATGATTTCTTCTGAACCATTATCTCCTTTAAGAAGAGAAATTGTATCAAAATTTGGTTCCTTTCCCTTAACAAACTGCAGAGTTGAACGACCTCGGAGTTGATAAGGTATTTTCCTATGATTAGGTTGGATTTGATCATCATCATCCTCACTCAAACAATCATTTTTTGCAATTATATATAATTTCTATGACTTTCGTTGTTGTGTAGAAAATTGTTGCTTCATTTGTCATCTCTTTTCTCATTCAACATCCTCTTCAACAAGTATTCTAAAAGCTTCTTCCACAACCTCTGGCAAAAATGACTTCCACTCTTTGCATGGCAATGGATCAGGGTCTATGTTGAACATGTTAAAATTCATAAAAAGTATAAATCTGCAAGCATGTAAGGAAACCCAAATGGCCCACATAGATTACACATGAGATCTCTTAAATGGAAAGAAAGAGTGAAAAAATAGAGTATTTATGTAAGCATAATGTAAATACAACATAAATACTAACCTTTGGTAAGAACCTTCAATTTATTTTGTCCTTCCAACCAAGGTTTCAGATTTGCATTCAAATGGTCCAAACATATTTCTGCATAAAAAAATTAAGGAAATAATTGATTACTCTACATATACATATACAATATCTAATATATAACTTTATATCCTGCTTATAAACAAAAATTGCACAACAAAAATTAGAAAATCAATTTAACAGGTGTTAGCACCATTTTTGGGCCAAGAGGTTGGAAGGGGTTTGGCCAGTGAAAATGATGGGTAAGGTTCAATTTTTTTATATCATATGGCCTAGAGGAGTGTAGAGTAGGTTTTGAAGTTTTTTAAGGGTCTTTTCCTTGGTCTAAAATGAAAAACAATTGAAAAATCCTAAGATCCGACCTTGGAAATAAATTGCTTGTGAATAATCCTCTCTAGTGTTATATTTTGGCAACAATGAAGGGTGTAGATCTACAACAATGAAGATCAATGGTTGTAAATAATTCTACAGAGGTAATATGCTCATTTGAAATAATTTTTATGACTGGCAGAATGGTGTTAGGCTTGTTAGCACTATTTTGGGCTAATTGGTTGGAAGGGGGTTAGTGAAAGGAAGAATAAGGTCTGAAAATTATTCATGTCATATGACCTTGAAAGATGTTGATGGGGTCTATAGATGTTCTAATGGGTTTGTTCATTGGTTAGAAATGCAAAATAGTTCAAATCCTAAGTATTAACCTTGCAAATGTGCTTGAATAAGAGTATCCTCTTAAGGTTATATGGTAACAGGAATGGAGGGCTTGGATGAATATCAGAGAAGATAAAAGGTTGCATAGGATTTCACAAAGCTCTACCTAAATGAATTTTGATGATTGGAGGAAGGATGTTTACTTGCACAAAAAATCGACCATTAGATGGAGAGGTGGAAGCAGATCAATGGTGCACAAATATTTTGTTGGGCGAACATGCAAGGAGAAATACAATTTCTAGATTTGTGAAATCTTGTATACTCCCTAGTTTTCAATGACTGAGATGTGATGGTCTTTGAGATCAATGACAGGATTGGATTTCACAATCCCAACATGCACTAACATATTGAATTTCCACCATTGCAAAATCTTGTAAGTGCTGCATATTTCAATGGATGAGATCAAATGAGGTTGAATATATACGGTTGAAAGCAATTTCGCAATGGCAAAATATGCGAGGAAATGAACTTTTTGTCACATCCCCATCCCTCATATCGATGATGGAGAGGATGCAACCAACACACAGCTGCTATCAAACGCGAAAACTAGCCCCACGAACATAAAAATAAAATGCATTAATATAAAAAAACACACATATCCATAATTCAATCTATAGCGGAAGCAAACACATTCATTCAAGCATTCAACATGTTCATGGTAATTCATAAGAAAATATAGTTGCAGAGATAAAATACACAAGAATACTTATCTTTCAAAGAATTTGGCCCGCAAATAGCTACGTCACTGCAACGTTCCACCCAACCATAGGCCAATGTGCTCATCAATATCTCAGCATCACTTCCACCCCTGATTTGGGCATGATTCCACAAGGCACTAGGGAACAAAAGGCTCATAGATAGCCAAAACCATACATTCACAGTCAAGCCAACACACTGTTGGGTTTCACAGACTATGAAGGAAACAAGACAATAACATGGAGGGGTCCTTGGACTTACTCAGCCAAGCCCAAACCAAACATCAAACACACGATCATCTAATTAGCAAATGGTTCCTTGGACTTACCCAACCAATCCAACCTACTAATCAAGCACACACAACTATCTAACGGATGGGTTCCTTGGACTTACTCTACAAAGCTAGCAAAAGGATGCAAAAAACTAAGCCAAGCCAACACATTTTGGTTTATCAGGATACAAAGGAGTTGGAAAGGCTGACTGCTAAGACAATGAGCTCAACCATAGAGCTATGGACACCTACACCAAATCTATCATGGCTTCTAAGACATCTACTTACCAACATAAGGAAGCATCCCCTTCTCTGCTACATAGTCCCTCAGGCTATGTCTTCCCTTCCACTACTATTCAGGGTGTGCAAAGAAGAAATCCATCCCCCTAGATCTGTCTATGAGGTTCCTTCTCACACTAGGTTTATCAAGCTAGTCAGACCCCATTTCCACTGCCAAACCAGTTTAGACTGAAACAACAGAGAAATACATAGCAATTGCAAGGTTTTGGGGTTGCAGGAAAACATCATGGGATCCAAAATCAGAAGTGCCAACTAAGGGAAAACAACCCGTAGGACAAAATCGATTTCACCAAATGATCAATAGCTTTACGTGGCCAAAATGACCTCAACAACCACCCAAATTTTGTGGTTCTTCTTTTCTATTCATTGTGCAACCACAACAATGAAATTCCCCACTATGGAAATCGACACAAACACCACCCAACAGAGATCCCAACCACTGAATGTTTTACCAGCCATTCCTTAGCCCTAAGGAAAACACAGGAAACTACAAAACGTGAATGGGGAACACACGGTAGCTCCCATGACGCAAGGGGGAGAAAAATGTGGATGCCTGAAGGCATCACATGCACACAACAACCAAATCGTGGGGGTGAGGAGAGATCTCTAGCTTCCCCCCGCATGAGGAGAAGCCAGTTGCATGAGGGAGAGATTTCCTGCCTCCTCCCACATGAATGAGAATAATTCCCAGGAGCTCCCCCCCAAAACATGTGAGGGAGACCCACTTCAATGAGGGATGGTTGAGGAATCCCAGGCATGTGATCTTACTTGCCCAAGAAGACAAGAAAACTTTTTTCCCAAGAAATGGGTGGTCTTCCCCATCCCAAGGAATTAATTTAACTCAACCACTTCTGGATGACTGGGCAGAAAAGACAAAAAGGGTAGTTGATAAATTTATGGGTTCCCTTAGACATTGGATTTCCCCTATAGGATCAAAGGTTTGAACAATTCCCCCTCCCTATTCCTTGTGAAATCATGCCCCCATCTCTTTAACGTTGCGACACATATCTAGTTGTGGTATTTTTATTAATTTGCATTTTACATGATGTCTCAAAACACATTGTGCCTAGCTAGTACATAAACCATCGACATCGATTTTAATCACCAATACATAAGACACTAAACCCATGGTGGGGAATTTTCCTTGGGCTCCACACCATGATTAAATACAATATTTACATCATATGCAATTCAATACTATGGGGTCAAAGCCGAGGTGTTACATTCCCATCCCCCTTCAATAGCACCATCCTCAGTGCTTTACAAAAATTTAACAATTAATACACTGGCACTGCCCTCAGTGATCTGCAAAATTGAACTAGAAATGGATGTGCCCATCGCATGGCATCTTCTAGCTTCAACGTAGCCTCTTCAAGACCGCAGTGCTTCCTCTGCACCTTTATCTGTCCAATGGGATGATCTAGAACTCTTCCAATTCCTTTCTTGCATGCATTAGCACACACCACATGATCTTTTTCTGGTCTTAAAGAATCCTTCTTCTTAGCTTGGAACATTTTCAATGTCTTTGGAAACCAGCAATACCTATTCTCAAGCCCCAAGCAATGAGTCAATTCCCATGTCAGTACTCACAAGATTTACCAAAATAATAAATGAATTACATGCACATGTATATTGACATAAAATCAACAAAATGTTGTCAAGTGAACCAAATACTCATCTGCATAAGTATCTTCTTTTGGTTCCACAAGTATCCGACTTGGATTTATACAACCATGGCACTCACAACCCTGCCCCACCCCACACCCAGGTGTGCATTAAAGGGTAGCCAAATTTTGTAAGCCTCAGATCATCTGAAAATACCTCTCAACCAAGGTATGACTACTTTGTTCTTGAGCCCAACCCTCTTCGGGTGCTTCAATAGCAGCTCTGCTTAAGAGCTTGCACCTTCTCTAGGTGCTTACCAAGCTTATCTACATAACATCTCTCAATCGAGATCAGTTCAACCCCACTTCAGAGCCTAAAACCTCCCTTGATGCTAAATGGAAGCTCTAGTTTATGGGTCTAGCACCTCTTCCAGTGCTCACCAATGCTGAGGCGCTTCCTTTCCAAGAACCATAACATATTAATTCACATGTCAGAATCATTTCGTAGGATTTAGTTCTTAACAAGATTTTCAAAAATCTTAGATGAATCATTATGCACATGTGTAATTACATAAAGTCCACCAGGATTTTCCAAGTAATCCAACACTTAACTGTATAGCATCTCTCAACTGAGATCCGTTCATCCCCACTTGAGATCCTAACACCTCTCTGGGTGCTCCATGGCAGCTCTAGCTTAAGGGCCCAACACCTCCTCCAAGTGCTTACCAATGCTCAGGCGCTTCCTTTCTAGACATCATGATACCTAGGGGTTATTCTCATCATGGATCCCCCACTCTTGTGACAGTCTCCTTATGGCATGAATGTGTGCGGAAAGAAGTCTAACCAGATGTATTACACCCTGGGCATCCCCAGTGATGCATATCGGTGCCTAGCTGGCAGGGGGGGAGAAGCTATGTACCCTAGTACATCCTTCTATAGGAGCCATGTACTCACTGCACACGTTTTCATTGTCTCACCTACGTTACATATAGACATGCAATTTACATCATATTTCATTATAAAATTTCAAACATAGGTTTCCAAACCTATTTCAAACAAATCCATTCGAGAAGCTATGTACACCTCGTATATCCCTCCGATGTACATCCAATACATATTTTCATCATCTCACCTGCGTTGCATACAAGCATGCAGTTAATAGAAGATGTCATCATAAAAATAATTGCAATCATAGGTTTTCAAACCTATTCCAAACACATCCCTTCAACAAGCTATGTACACCTCGTACATCCCTTCGAGGAACCATGTACATCCAGTACATATTTTCATCATCTCACCTGCATTACATACAAGCATGCAATTTATATGAGATGTCATCATAAAAATAATTGCAATCATAGGTTTTCAAACCTATTCCAAACACATCCCTTCGAGAAGCTATGTACACCTAGTACATCCTTCCGAGGAGCCATGTACACCTAGTACATCTTTCTGAGGAGCTCTATATCCCATACACATCCTTCCGAGAAGCTATGTACTCCAAGGGTGTACTTTAATCATCTCACCTGTGTTACATACAAGCATGCAGTTCACATGAGATGACATCATAAAATTTAATCATATATTTTCAAATCTATTTCATGCATACATGATTTCCCAATATCAAACAATCAAAAACATTGATAGGAAAATAAAATTATGAGTTCCCAATCCTGCTTCCTGTAGAAAATCATATTTTTGCAACCATGAGGCCATTCTCATATTGTTTGGATTTTGTAAGTGGGGAGTACTCATCCCTTACTTACACATGCTGCCCAAAACTTGGACATCCACATACAACATGTCATCCTGACAAAATTTTTAACTAACCAAACAATCACAGTTAGTTAACAAGAAACTTCAGTCATCAAGCAATGCAAGACAAGCATATTCATGGTTAGCATGATTCAAAACCATCATAGGAGATCACAATCTCCCATAATCAATAGAAAAACTTGCAATATGAAGTTTCAAAACCTATCTCAATCATGAGATCCTTCTCATGGCAGTAGTGAGATACTTGTCCTTCATAGTGACTAGTTTGTTCAATTGTCTAAACCAATACACAATAAGAGTGTATCATCTTTTTTTTTGGTTTTTTTAAAACCAAATTGGTGCTTTACCTCATGAAAACCCTCCAACTTAGGAGTATCATTCTCTACTACCGCCAAAACATGAGCTACATACACTCTGCAACCTTTCCCACATAGCTTATTCAACTATATTGCTGAAGATGACCTTCCAGAGATCACTTCTAGAATGCCTTACACAACCTTTAGGTTGCTTCTTCATCCAAGAACTTCAAAGGTCTTGTTGTAACAATCAAGAATTCCTCTCTGTGCTTTCAACCAATTCATCCCAATGAGTATACCATAGGATCCAAGTGGTAGTACATTCAGATATACACAAATTTTAGGAAGGATCCCTAATTCTTGAACCACAGTTTCAGCTTCACAACAGTGAAAATAATCCCATTGTCAATTCCCATCTTTCTGGCCCCTGTAGAGCCCACTGAAAACCTGTTGAATTTCTTTGTTTCAGAGAAACTTAGATCTTCCTCTGATTGGGTTACCTTCCAAAGTGTAGGGGAAAATTTTCCAAATGTTTTCGACACGTATCGACACCCTTCACCTGATTTCCTTTGATTGAGCCTGCCGCTGCGTAAGAAAAATATCAAACTTCATTCTGATCAGACCGACCGCTGCATCAAAAACTTTCTGAATTGATCCTAGCCAAGCCCTCCGCCATTGTGAAAAAATTTCCAAGTTTTCTCTATTGGATCCTTTCTATCGTTATGGAATTTTTTTTACCTTTCTTTCGATGTATCAGAAAAATTCTCAAGTTTCGCCAGATCGAAAACCTTTTGCTGTAGCGGAAAATTTCTCAAGTTTCACCCGATCGACAAACTGGCCATCATGCCGCCATTGCAGAAAGAATCTCACCTTTCTTCCGACGCAAAAAATTGCCAATATTTCCACTGTGTCAGAAAAATTATGACTTTCCATCCGATCGACCCTTCTGCCACATCAAAAACATTTCTAAATTTCATATGATCGGTCCTTCCGGCGTTGTGGAAAGGTATCTAACTTTCACTCGATCGGTCATTCCGTTGTTGCAGAAATAATTTCACTTTCCACTCGATGGGATAATTGCCATCCTAATGTCATTGCAGAGAGAATTTTTTTGACTTTCATCCATTGTCAAACTGGGAAAGTCTTCCGTCGTTGCAATTCCAATCTCAACTTCCACCCGGCACACTGGCGAAATTATTCTTTTCTTTCCGACACGGAGATTTCCGACGCTCGAAAAAAAATTAAATTTTTTCTTCTTTGTTCTTCCTCAGTGAAAAATTTAACTTCTACTCACCACGCGTGAGGTCAATTCTCCTTATCTTGCCGCTATGCATCGGCTTTATTTTCCTTTCTTTGCCGCTATGTGTCATATCGATTCTCCTTTCTCCACCGCTAGGCATCAACTCGACTCTTGGAAACCCAACCATCGCTATGGCTCAATCATTAGAATCCATCTGCCATTGTGGATCAAACAATAAAACCCGTCCATTAGAAAACTTTCCAAAACTACCATCGATTCCATACTTAGAAAATTTATTCAGATATTTTCTTTTGCGTCCTTTCCCTGCCGATATACAACGAATTTCTTGCCATTGGAAAAATTCAAGCGGCTCCTCCTGTTGTGTCAATGACAACCACACAATACAGCTGCCAAATTATCTCACCTTTAGCCAACCTGACTGCCACTGCGGCTCGTCTTTAGCCAACCCAACCGCCACTGCGGCTCATTTTCAGCCAACCCAGCTACCACTGCGGCTTATCCTTGGCTTTCTTAGCCTCCTCACAAAAAGAAGAATACTCAACGCTTAGAAAAATTCATGATTTTTCTGCCTGCTTCATCTTCTTGTTGAACATAGAGGCTGATTCTGCCTCTGTCAGCTATTAAACTTGGCCCATTGAGGCACAATGCTGCAACCATCACTCTGATACCACACTGTCACATCCCCAACTCTCATACCAAATATGGAGAGGATGCGACCAACACACTGCTGCTATCAAACATGCAAACTAGCCCCACGAACATAAAAATAAAATGCATTAATATAAAAACACACACATATGCATAATGCAATCTATAGCAGAAGCAAACACGTTCATTCAAGCATTCAACATGTTCATGTTAATTCATAAGAAAATGCAATTGCAGAGATAAAATACACAAGAATACTTATCTTGCAAAGAAGCTAGCCCGCAACTAGCTACGTCGCTGCAATGTTCCACCCAACCATAGACCAGTGTGTGCCTCATCAATCTCTCAGCATCACTTCCACCCCTGAGCTGGGCATGATTCCATAAGGCACTAGGGAACAACAGGATCACACATATCCAAAACCATACGTTCATAGTCAAGCCAACACACTGTTGGGTTTCACAGACTATGAAGGAAACAAGCCAATAACATGGAGGGGTCCTTGACTTACTTAGCAAATCCCAAACCAGACATCAAACACATAGTCATCCAATTAAAAGATGGTTCCTTGGACTTACCTAGCCAATCCAACCTGCTAATCAAGCACAAACAACCATCTAACAGATGGGTTCCTTGGAATTACTCTGCCAAGCCATCACAAGGATGCAACAAAAATCAGCCAAGCCAACACAGTTGGGTTTATCAGGCTACAAAGGAGCTCAAAAGGCTGACTTCTAAGCTAGTGAGCTCAACCATAGATATATGGACACCTACACTAGATCTATCCTGGATTCTAAGACATCTACCTACCCAACACAAGGGAGCATCCCCTTATCTGCTACATAGTCCCTTAGGCAATGTCTTCCCTTCCAATGCTATTCAGGGTGTGCAAAGAAGAAAACCACCCCCCTAGATATGTCTGTGAGGTTCCTTCTCCCACTAGGTTTATCAAGCTAGTCAGACCCCATTTCCACTCCCAAACTAGTTCAAACTGAAACAACATAGGCATACACATCATTTGCAAGGTCTTGGGGTTGCAGGAAAACATCATGGGATCCAAAATCAGAAGTTCCAACTGAGGGAAAACAACCCCTAGGCCAAAATCAATTTCACCAAATGATCAATGGCTTTACTTGGTCAAAACGACCTCAACAACCATCCAAATTTCGTGGGTCTTCTTTTATATTTGCTGTGCAACCACAACAACGAAATTCCCCACTGTGGAAATCAACACAAAAACTGCCCAACAGAGATCCCAACCATTGAATGTTTTAGCAGCAATTCCCCAACCCTAGGGAAAACATGGGAAACTACAAAATGTGAATGGGGAACACATGGAAGCTCCCAGGATGCAAGGGAGAGAAAAACGTGGATTCCTGACGGCATCACACGCACACAACAACCAAATCATGGGGTGAGGAGAGCTCTCCAGCTTCCCCCTGCGTGAGGAGAAACCAATTGCTTGAGGGAGATATTTCTTGCCTCCTCTCATGTGAATGAGAATACTGCCCAGGAGCTCCCCCCAAAACATGTGAGGGAGACCCACATCAATGAGGGATGGTTGAGGAATCCTCGGCATGGGCTCTTAATTTCCCGAGAAGATAAGAAAACCTTTTTCCCAAGAAATGGGTGGTCTTCCCCATCCCAAGGAATTAATTTAACTCAACCACTTCTGGATGACTGGGAAGAAAAGACAAAAAGGGTAGTTGATAACTTTATGGGTTCCCTTAGACATTGGATTTTCCCCATAGGCTCAAAGGTTTGAATAATCCCCCCCTCTCTATTCCTTGTGAAATCATGCTCCCATCTCTTTAACATTGCATCGCATAGCTAGTTGCGGTATTTTTATTAATTTTCATTTTACATGATGTCTCAAAACACATTGTGCCTGGCTAGCACATAAACCATCGGCATCAATTTTAATCGTCAATACATAAGACACTAAACCCATGGTGGGGCCTTTGCCTTGGGCTCCACACCATGATTAAATACAATATTTACATCATATGCAATTCAATACCATGGGGTCAAAACAAGGGTGTTACATTTTTCACCTTTGCGAAAGCCGGTAGCCTCCACATATTCCGACGATAAAAGTTAATCATTGATGAAGATATATGGTGGAGACTCATTTCGCAGTGAAAACTAGCATGGTATAAGTAGATTTTTCAATTTATGAAATCCCATAGGAACCGCATCTTTTAATGACTATGATCTTGGGCAGAGATAGATTAAAGATAGAGATTCATTTCGTAGCTGAAACATGCACGAGTAAGTAAACTTTTTGGGGATGCAAAATATGGTAGGCCCTTTACATTTGAATGGTGGAGATCTAGATGGATTCTTGATCCATGGTCCAAGATGATTTCACAATGAGAAAAAGCAAGGGATAAATCATGTTGGAGGATTGCAAAATCGGGTAGGAGCTGCACCATTGAACGAATGAGATGCATGGTAGATTAAGATCTATGGTTGGCAGCGATTTCACAAGGTAAATGTACAAGGAAGAAGGAAATTGGAAGACCTGCAAAATGGAGACAAAAGGTATATAAAATGAACGGTGTAGATTACATATGGGAAGGATCCATGGTCTAAAATCATTTCACAGTGGGAACATGCTCACTCTGAGCATAGAAGAAAATTTGTGAAATAGGTTAAAATAGATGAAGATCAATGGCTTAAAAATATCCATATCCTGATCAATGGATGAAATTCAATTGGAAATTGTGATCTGTAGGAAGGATAAGGGGTTAGTGTTGTAATGGAAGGAAATAGAGGATTAAGTTAGCAAGAGGATCAATAGTACAAAATAAATCATGCAGGATGAAGGGATGAGAACTGTTTCTACTATAGAAGGTACAAGACTGATATGGATATAAATAAATATAAAAGTACCATGCACATGGAATTAGGGCATTTGTTTATTCTCCTGCATTGGAAATGAAAGCGAAGAACTGTGTGGAAGCAACCAACTCACACAACGACCTTTGGCTACTTGTCAATACACCAGGTAGGGATTTTGTTCCCATTGGAGATATTTAAAATGGCTTGGGTTGAGAATGTAGAAGCTTAGAGTTTAGAATACCAAAAAATTGAAGAACTGTTTGAGGATAAAGATGCATATGTTTTTGGCACCATTTTTCTTAATGGACATGTTGATACTATTAAACAAAAGCTAATGTTTCTAAAAGATCAAGGAACAGATGTTGATAACGTCTACCAAACTTATTTTCATTATTTTACTACCGACCAAACCCTCAGCTGCCCCGAGTTCATTTATTGGTGTGCTACGAATTATTCCCTCTCTGAAAGAGTAATAACAGATATTATCATCTTTAAAATCCTTTATCCTTTTAGTTCCTTAGTTGTCAGAAAACCTTGCTAGTCCCTGTTGAGTTCACCCTAATGTCGAAAGAATACAACGAAGAGTCTATAGTCCAATATTTTAGGGATTCTGAAGTAGATAAGAAACAAGAATTATTCAAGATTTGTTTCAAGCCAGATGTCCAGCTACAAAACTTGCCATTCACTGTGGATGCAAGCATTTTTAATGAAGAAACCCAATGCATTGTAACGTTGATGAGTCGATTCCTAGGGTTAGATATGGACAAGTATATCAATGAACCCCTTATGAGTCTATTGTTTGTTTTGAGTACTTGTCCAGTTGAGTCTACAGAGTCCAGTCAGTTAATAAAAACTTCATGCCTTAAATTTGATGAAATCTTGGCTGAGAACATTCATTATCAGTTAATGGATTTCCACAAGACCAAGACTTTCAGATTCTATTCCTATTTGCTGAAAATATTTTTATCATTCAATGAGGAAAATTTGCAACTTCCAGAGATGGTAATTACTGAGGAAATGTATAGATATTATACTAAATTTATGAATTTCCTCATGTCTGAAGTGTACAATGCCATTTTCCAAAAGAAGCTTCCCAGAGTACTGCCACAAATGAAGATATATATTGCAGCTTTCTGCTGAGAAAAGGATTGGTGACTGGTTTTTATTTGAGCAAGGGACAATGATTAGGTATGTTGGAATATATTAAACCCACTCAATACTTAGGATAAAATAATTAATCATTATTTGATTAATTATCTACCCACTAGCTTAATTAGTTGGCATCCACTTGAACCTTAAAGTCAACACATGCCATCTATACCCCATGAATGCTTTATTTCTGATTATGGGTTGATATTGACCACTTTATGGATATCCAAAATTAGCAAACAACGCTTTACACCATATTCCGCTTTATTTTGTTTTATCATGATTTTCTGTGGATAAGGTAAAGCTAGTTAACTAGGAAAATGGGTTCTTTTGTTGACAACCCATCCTTCATGGATTTCTCTCCATTTTCTAGGATTAGTATGTTTTTCCATCACTCTTGACAACTCACTAATGATTTTTCTAATTCGTGAGGTCCTTGACTGATTTGGGAAGTGCTTTAGCCAGCTATCGGGGTTTGCTATATTTTGGTAAGTCGACCTTTTTAAGCTTTATGAGTTGTCTCCATGTTGGGTGTTATGATATCTAAATTAATTCACCTAATCTTTAATTATCGACTGGGGTTGGTAAGCTTAGAGTCGAAACAAAATATATGCGAAGGTAGAGGGGTTCCTATGGTGTAATGGAAATATTTTAAAAAACAAAAGATCGAAAGATCTTTCAAAATAAAAAACCGAGTCAAACTCCTAAGAATTCAAATATTAAATCAATTAAACCAGGATAAAATATTAAACTAAATAATTGATAATTTATTCTATAAGTAAATAAATTTAAACCAAAAAAGATACTATTAACAACTAATCTTTAAATTGGAAACTAAGATGCAAGGAAGACCTAATTAATAAGCAAGTATAAAACTTAATAAAGAAAACTAAATAGAAAGAAACAAGTAGAAAGCTTAATAAAGAAAATTAAATAAGAAGAAACAAGTAGAAAACTTAATAAAGATAATTAAATAAGAAGAAACAAGTAGAAAACTTAATAAATATATCTTTGAATTCTGTCCTACAAGTGTCTTTCAGTAATCACACAACGAAAAAAAAGAACAATCTAAAAACATGCTAATAATAACACACACAATACTGAATTTACATGCATAGGATAAATCAATACAAAAGCATAAACACAAAACAATACATCAGTAAAGAAATTAGAAACAAATTCAAGAAACAAAACATAAGACAACTTAACACATATTCAAGGTGAAAAACAAGTAAAGAAAATGATAAAACTTTCATAAATAACATAAAAAATTCTAACTTTAACTTCAACGTTAAATAAAACTATCATCTAGCTATATCAATCAAAACATACTTCAAACATTAAAGAAACAGAATTGAAAACAATCTCAAAACACATTAAAAAACTAAAAACGAAACTAAGGGCTGAATGACAGACTGAACTGTAGGTCTGAAAGGGGTGATCAAATGGCAGTTTAAACATGTTGTCTGAATGACAGTATGCACAATTAAAATGACAAAAAATAACCTAAATGATCTAATCTTCAGCTGAATTTGTGCAGATGCAGATCTAATATATAAAGACAATAATTAAACCTACTTATTAAGCAAATTTAACAATGACATGAAATTAAACAAATTTATAAAGAAACCATTGCATGTTAATAAAAAAAACTGAAATTTAAATTGCATAAATTGATAACTTATAATAGACAAGAAATAAATAGAACTGAATTTAAAATCAATCTATCTATTTGCTTGGAAATAAACTGAACAGTAAACTAGAAATGAAAAGACTGGAAGTAAATTCAAAAGCAAACTATGCACGCAATCTAGTTATTTAATTCTGGAAATAAACTACATTACATAAAACAAATGAGATAATAAAACTAACTGGAAACAAAACTAACTACAAGACAAAAAAGAAACAAATAAGAAAAAGAAAGAAACCTCTGGTTGATGAGGGGCCCTCTCAGCAATCAGGGGTGGTGCCTGGTTAACTTCTACTCAAATGCAATCTTCAACAACAAAGCATATAGCTCTGTATTCAGATGATAGAACAGAAATACAATGTACTCAAGAACAAACTGATAAACTATGAATTCTCTCCTAACTCTCTCTAGCTCTAGCTAACTAAGCTCTCACACAGAGGCTGATATATATAATTGTTTACAAAGATGAGCAAGTCGACCCTTTAGTGGTCGACTTCTCTCTAAATTTAGTCGACTATAAAGGCGTATAACAGATCACAGGCCAACGCATAGGATCTTCCCTTCTTCAGCGCGAGTCTGGTCTTCTTCATTGGACAACGTATGCACAGGATCCTTCTTTAGCACAAACAGTCTTCAGATGCGGTGTACGGATCCTTCCTTAGCGCAACAGGTGAATTGGTGGCAAGCAGAGGAGAATGCACAATGAGTTTTCTAGAACGTGGGTTAATACAACAACCCGAGACGTGGTCAGCAGGTGAGGTGTCGACAGAGGAGAATGTAAGCTGGTGGATTATCTAGAACACAAGTTTCATCACCTAGATGTGCGGACAGCAGGTTTTTTGCAGGTTGTTTCATGTTTTAATGCCTAGAATCAATTCTCAACAGCGCGCAGTCTGTTTAGCGATTTGGATGAAAAGCTAAACAACAAGTTGGATCGTGAGATGGATACCCTTGGTGTAGATCTAGGGTGAACGAAGTGTCTATTTTCTGGTGCACTTCTGGACTGCATTCTACAACAACATGTTTTAAAACCTGGAAAACTACCAACGAGTTTTGCGCAGTGAGCTGGATGATAAGATGGATGTCAAGCTAGATGTGTTGTGCACATGGCAAGCTGAATGTGTACTTGTTGTTAATTTGTCCCAAAAATATTATAAAACCTGCAAACAAATATACAAATCAATTAATATATCAAATGCTCTTTAATAATGTCAATTTTAATTAATAAAATCATAAAATAATAATAATAAATGGATTTTATATAAACCTTAAATTTATACATACCTTGGGCTAAATGATGATCCATGTGACATAAAATATGCAAAAAGATAATAAAACATATGTTTAAATGAGTAATTTAATTGTCAGAAACGATAACAAATCTAGGATCAGCATTCCCCCATACCGGAGAAATGTCAGGTCCCACTGAGCAAAAAGAAAGAAAACAAATCACAATGTCATAGCAAATTTTGAGACATGAGCCAGCAACGGGCATATACATAAGTGAGTAAGTTCATAATTTTTTTTTAAAATTTACTTCAACCATGTCCAAAGTAAAACTTTGGACAGGTTGAACATATGACATGAAAAGTATAAATCACATTTATAATTAAGAGAATTAGTCAATTAATAATTTACATGCATGATTGGGTAAAAAGGGTAGGATTATCAATAATGAAATGATAAGAAAAATTTCTAAGCATCCATATGAAGGTAAAAATTATTTGCCAAAAAAAACAAAATTTGGTTAGCAAATTTTAATTATAGATACTATAGTATTATAATGTTTTATTCAGATCGTTATTTGGTATTTTCATTTGGACCTTCATTCGATTCTTCATATTGATTTTGCTTGTAAAAATATGCTTCATGCTATAATCAAGTTCCATTTCTTATATTATCCTGAAAAAGACTTATCATTTGTTAGAGATAAATAGATCTATCATAAATAATGAAAAGTAAAAACAATCTAATTTTTCCAAGTCCATCTTCCCCTAAACCAAAGATATGGCGTGTGCTCAAGCCATAGAAGAGAGAAGAATTGATTGTTCTAGAAAATAAAAATTAAAGAGTTCTATCATTCTATTTATTAAAGAAAAATAAAACTAATTAGTAAATGGAAATGATTCATATATGAATATTCATGAAAAATATAACAACGCTTAGAAAGACCGCTTGAATGATAATAATTTAACCAAAAAATGCTATAGGAAAAGCTAGTCATTTATGCCTTATTTTGAAGATATCCTGTCATCACAAAATATTTAAGTGTACCCCTGAGTATGTGAGATTTACAATCTATGGGTCCCATTTCAAGGATAATGACATCCTAGGTATATGTTGAATTAGATGGCCAGGGTCAAACCCGACTTACAACCATTCTCAAATGACATGTTAAACAATTGGCTGTGACATGTTTATTCATAAATTCTAAAAAAATTTCTTTATATTATCATTTATTTATGTGCATAGTAGTGCATTAACCAGATCTCTTTTACCAGGTATTGCCCCACTGCCAGTAGGCCTGTTCAGTATCCCGACAGGTTTACCTTGGTACCATGCAAGCATAGTCCCGCTGCCAGTTAGTCTGTTAAGTACCCCGATGGGTTTACTTGCATTTATTGAGCTTCAGTGTTTTGAGTTTTTACTTAGGATTGACCTGCTGCCAGCAAGCCTATTCAGTACTCCGCCAGGTTTGCCTTGTATAATGATATTAAATATATGGAAACCGATTGGTACTAGAGCATGTTAAGTCCTGCTAAATACATAATTCAATTTTTTTTCAAAATAAACTCATAAGTAATTTTATAATGGGAATAACCATAGATCATGTCAAAAGAGAATAACCTAAAGCTGTTCTTTAACCTTACAGACATTGTTCTTCATAAAAAAGGAATGTTCCCCACAGACAAAAAGTCCACTTACTCTCGAATTATCACCAAAATACTTGAGAGACAAGTTTTGATAACAAGCATAAGATGAACTAGTAATCCATAGGTGTACAATAAGAATGTGAAAAATATGATAATGAAAGTAGGTCTATCAAGCAACTATTAAAAAGAGTAAATCAGAAACATACATGTCTGAATCAAAATACAAAAAACCATATGAATCATAGAAGAGCTGGTTAAGTATGATATACATAGGATTGTAAATTTTTAATTTTCACTATAAGCTGAAAATTTCAAAAGGACCCCAAGAAAGGTTAACATACCTGATTAGTATTTTAACATACTTCCATTTTCCAAGTAATACTCCATGAGCTGCTTATAGAGATAGAATATTTGTAATCAAATTGCAAAACCACTTGTTAGATGATTCAATTTATTCATGAATACATAAAAGAAAAAGAGTCTCTTGTAAACAATTTATTAAAAATGACTCTTATTTATTCAAAAACACACATATTTACATATATACAAGTGATAATAACCCAAAATACTTTTCAAGGATGAGGAGGAGGAGGCATAGCTTCCCCTTCAACTAATTCCATTTCATTTTGCTGCAAAACATTATGTATAAAATCCTGTTTAGATGTCGGTTGATGATAAAGTCTGAGTATATGTCCATTTACTACAAAGGAAACTTCTAATCCATCAATTGTTTTAATTTTTACTGAACCATTGTCAAAAGTTGTAACTACTTTGTATGGACCCATCTAACGGGTAGTTAATTTTCCTTTAAAAGTTTTAAACCGTGAGTAGAATAGTAGTGCCCAATCTCTAGTATTAAACTACTTTTGTTTAATAAATTTATCATGCCATGTATTTTGTTGATTCTGTATTAGCATGGTTCTTTGGAGTGGATCTTGTCTAATTTCATCTAACCCATTAATTTGTAATATTTGTTGTTTCTGTGCTTCATCCAAATTCATGCCTAATTGTGCTGCCATACGAAAGGTTTTAACTTGAAATTCAACAGGTAAAAGGACTTGTTTTCCATACACTAACTCATAGGGGGTATGTCTGGTAGTGTTTCTCCATGTTATCCTATAGGCCCATAAAGCTTATGGGAGTCTATCTGTCCAGTCCTTATGATGTAAGTAAATGGTTTTAGTTAAAATGACTTCTAATACTTTATTAGTTGATTCTACCTGACCATTATCCTGAGGGTGATAAGGTAAAGATTTGCAATGTTGGATGCCATATTTCGTAGTAAGTTCTTTCATTAATTTAGAAGCAAATTGAGTACCTTGATATGTGACAATTTCTCTAGGTACACCAAACCGGGTGAATATTTCTTCATATATGAATTCTACCACTGATTTCTATGTAGATGTAAACAAAGCTTTAGCTTCTACCCATTTCGTGACATAGTCCGTGCAAATTAAAATATATTTCTTTTTACTAGACATGGGAGAAATTGGTCCTACAAAATCAAGAGCCCATTTCTCAAAGGGTCCAATCATGACTTGGGGTGGTAGAGGCATTTGATCATTAGGTCTATCCATTCTTTGGCAACTATCGCATCCTTTGACATATTTGGAAACATCTTTAAAAATGCTTGGCCAATATAACCAGAATGTAATACTTTGTATGTCATCCTCTTATCAGAAAAATGTCCTCCACATGGTCCATTATGGTATGCATGGAGGATGTCTATCATTTCATCCTCCCGCATGCATCGTCGAATAATAAGATCTGGACCAATGTGGAAGAGATCGTTATCAACCCAAGAATAATTGGAAATCTGAACTATAATACGACGCTTCTCATGAGTGGAAAAATGGTTTGGTATAATTTTCCCAGTTGCTAAATAATTGGCAATATCTGGGAACCAAGGGGTTTGAATAGATACAAAAAATAGATGTTCGTTACGAAAAGTGTCTTCAACTGGTTTTAGTACCTTTTTCATGTTGAATACGGGAAAGGAAATGTGCCACTATATTTTCTTTACCAGGTCGTTCAATGATGGTAATGTTAAATTCTTGCAATAAAAGAAGACATCGGGTCACTCTACCATTGGTGATTGGTTTATTCAATAGAAATATAATGGTGGAGTGATCGGTATGCACAAAAAATTCATAACCTATAATGTAATGACGAAACTTATTAATAGAATAAACTACTGCCAAAAATTCTTTTTCAGTAACAGTATAATTAAGTTCAGCAGGAGTCAAATTATTACTAATAAAATAAATGGCATAAGGTTCTTGTTCTTCTTTTTGGCTGAGGACTCCTCCTATGGCCGTATCAGAAACATTGGTAGATATGCGAAAAGGAAGGGACCAATTGGGACCCCTAAGTATTGGTGCCACTGATATTTAGCTTTTAGGCTTTCAAAAGTATTTTGACAAGATTCTGTCCATTGGAATTCTATGTCCTTTATAAGCAATTTAAACATTGGTGCAACTATTTTAGTGAAATTTTCAATAAAATGATGGTAATAGCCTACATGACCAAGAAAGATTCTTACCTCTTTCTGAGTTTTGGGAGAGGGAAGGCCAACAATTACTTTGATCTTAGCAGGATTTACCTTAATTCCTTGGGAGGAAACATGGTGTCCCAAAAATATACCTTCTGTCAGTAAAATTTTACATTTTTCATGACTAAGAGATAAATTTGTTTCTTGACATCGGATCAAGACCTTCTCAATGTTGTCAAGGGCTTCTTGAAAATTATTACCATAGGCCGTAAAGTCATCCATGTATACCTCCACACAGTCTTGTATAAGATTGGAAAATATTCCTAAAACTGCTCAGTGGAAAGTGGCAGTACATTACATAAGCCAAATGGAAAAACTTGATAAGCATATGTTCCCCAAGGTCATGTAAAATTGGTCTTGTCTTGATCTTCAGGTGCTATTCAAATCTGGTTGTAACCACTATATCCATCAAGAAAGGAAAAATACTTTTTACCTGACAGAGTATCTAATACTTGATCAATAAAAGGTAAAGGAAAGTATTATTTAAGTGTAGCTTTGTTTAGCTCCCTAAAATCAACAAAAATGTGCCATTTCCCTGTGACTTTATTTGGGACTACTACTAAAGGAGATACCCATTTACTGTTGGAGATAGGATAGATGAAACCAACAGTAAGGAGTTTTTGTAATTTTTCTTTTACGATATCCTTTAGAGAAGTATTCATCCTCCTCTATGGGTGCCTTACAGGTGAAATGTTTGGATCCATATAAATATGGTGAATACAGGTGTCAGGGTGTATACCCTTTATATCGGTGTATTCCAATGCAAATGATCTGGCTTGTTTCTTAATAACTTTAAGCAGTTGTGCTTGTTGGTTTTCACTTAATCCTGCGTTTATATGTAGAAATTTTTCAATTTCAACCTCACAAGGTATGGTATAGTGTCTTGTATGCTCTTCAATCATGAAGACACAAGGTGTTTCTAAAAACATTGAGAGAGCCATATTCTCTTGAAACTCATCTCCAAAAATCTGATCGAATTGAACAAAAGATTAAGGAAAATCTGTACAAGTTGTTGAAGAAATAAACTGGTTTAATACATTCTCAGTGGTATGCTCTTGAAGTGCCAAGGAGAAATCACTAGGAAGGGAGAGGTCATAAAAGTATTCATCCCCAAAAGAACAATTTAACCACCATTAATTTTTAGTTATTGGTTGTGTTGGGGGGTATAAAATAAGTCTTTGTGTGGACAACCCATTGGAAATAGTCATCTCTTTGTCCCTACATCCTTTAAAATCATTTGCGGTATCTAACCATGGTATTCCCAAGATAATAGGATTCCCTTTAGAAGGATCCTTTGATTCTATGACCATAAATTCAATAGGGTATTCCCATGAGGCTACTGATACAACAATGTCATCGAGGACTTCAATGGGTTTCACTATAGTATGGTCTGCTAGTTCTAGGATGGAAGGAGTAGGTCGGAGAAATTGTCCTAATTGTAAAAATTCTAAAACTACGGTGGTCATCATGTTAATAGCGGATCCTAAATCGATCAATGTATTTTCTATGGCGGTGTTGTTTATAATTATAGTCACTAATGGGGCTCCTATATTTGTATATTTTGCAATCCGGGACTGGCCTGTCATACATTCAGACATCTCTCCTATAACATGAATTGTGAGAGGGTCCTTTTGTTTCTTCCCTGGGCGTTTAATACATAGCTCCTTTATTACCTTACTATAGATTGGTATGTATTTGATAGCTTGTAATAGAGGGATATTAATACAAATATTCTTTAATTCATTCAAAATGTTGTACTTTGGATGAACTACGGGTTTTTCTATTACTAGTCTTTCTGGAAATGGAGGATCTCTTTGCTCCTGAATCATTTTTTGCGGAGGATGGGTGTGTACTAGAACCTTTGGAAAGTTCACATCCTCCAAAATAGCATCATTCATGGGTTCATTTGAATCTTCTTCTTCTTCATTTGGTTCTTGAATGATGACTAGTGACTTGGGTTTATTATTCACAACTCTTCTTGATCGTAATTGAATTTCATGTACATGTACAGTTGAAATAAGGTATGATGGAAGAGTTTGCCACTCAATGTTGTTAAGATCTTGAGTTGGTTTATTATTAGGGTTAGGTATCGGTTGTGCAGGTAATAATGTCGGTCGAGGAGGATTTGTGTTCTGGAAATGATGAGGTTGTTGTGTGATAAAAGGAATCAGAGGTATAAATCCAAGCGAACTTTGATAGAAATTTGATTGATGCTGAGGATAAGGATGAATAGGTGTAGGGATAGGTTGCAACTGAGGATATGGTTGTCCTCTCCATCCTTGTGACCAATATTTTTGTTGTATAAATTGAGGAGGGGGTACTGAGGTGGCCAATTATGCCAACTTGAATTGTTCCACAGTTGAGGTGGTTGATACATAGGATAATAGATTGGAGGTTGTGATGGAAAGTTTTGATATGTTGGTTGATCTCCAGGTTTTCAAGGAGGCCTCCTAGATGTTTCAGCTACATCCCCACTCTGATAGATAGCTTGCAACCCAGGCAACGATGGGTATTTATCTGTGGGATGTTCTTCTATACAAATGGGACATACAGAGATGTTGTTTAATGGACATTCCCTTTGGGGATGTTTAGTCCTACATCTTGGACAAAAAATACTCAATGCTGCTCGTTCTTCATCCTACCTTTTTTTAGCTTGTAAAGAATCTAGTTGAGAACCCATTGCTTCTAAGATATCAGTTTTCAAATTCTCCAATAGGTTTCCTAACTCTACTCATGTAACTCCACCTGAACTAGGAATGTTTCCTCTTACGTGTCTACTAAGAGGATATTGAAATTTTTTCGCAACTTCCCCCCCTACTGCTAGAATAATTTTTACACATCTCACTGATTTGTGCAAAGGTTTTGTGAGAGATATCGCTAGCTACCATGAGATTAATACTTTCTAACAAGTCCTCAGATATCCCCTTAAGAAAAAGTGTACATTTTGCATCTTCTCAGAGGTCATTATATTTAGATTAATGTAATATATAAATGAACCTTTCAAGATAATCCTCCAGGAACTTGTCTTCAAGTTGTTGTATCTTGAATATATCATGTCGAGATTCCTTAGGTTTTCAATACTCTTGATATTTTCTCAAGAATGAAGTTTTCATATCATCCCAAGTTCTGATAGTGAATTCTCCTAATCCCATGAGCCATCTCAAGGAGGAATCTTTTAGTGTAGCGGGAAAGAGTTTTAATTTATGAGCATCTTGTAAATAGTTATAGCTCCTACAAAGGATATTGAACTCGAACAAGAATGTTTTTGGGTCCTCATTATTTTTTCCATAGAAAGTAGGTAAGGAGGAAGGAGGGATGTTTTTCAGAGTTACATCATGTATAGTGTCCAAAATAGGGAACTCGAAGGTAGCCTCAGTTTTATTTTCCCCTTCTCCTTCTTCATTTCTAACTTCATCATGATCTTCGTTTTCTTCCCATCTCTCCATATAGGCTGGGTTTTTAATGTAAATATACCTAGGGGGCTTCCTTCGAGGTGATAATGGTGCATCCCAACGTTCTTTTTCGGGAGAGATCTTCCTCTGATCAATCATGTTTTTATTGAATCCTAGAAGGATAGTAGGTTCTATCATGGAAGTTTCAATTCATGAGATGACTGGATCTACGGAGGTTCCAAAGAGAGATTTTTCTTGGGTAGGATCAACAAAGCCAATAAAATTTGGATCCCCTACTAGTGAAAAGGTTGTATTATTTGGATTCATGACTAGTGGAGGGTTAGAGGTTTCTAGTGGCTGATCCTCTTGAAATATGTCAGGAATGAGGTCCTTAGGACCTCCTTCCAAGGTTCCTTCTCCTTCTATGGATTCCCCGGTAAGATCTTCTAAGAGAGTCTCCTTAGGTTTCAGGGTAGAACTACTTCCTACAATCATCTTTCGATACCTTTTTGGTGAGTTAGTAGTTGGGGAATTACTTCCCCTATGGTAGTTAGTAGTGATTTCAATACGTTTTCTGGTCTTAACAAATCTACCCTAAGGATCTCTAAGTCTACTCATGAAAAACTTTAAACTAAAGAAAACCTATGCTACTACTGTTGCTGGATTTGGGGGTTCCTGTTATAACAGATGCGAGGTTCTTACCGCTCCCTCGCCACCAACCTATTGCTAGGCTTCATAAAGAATTCTACTCTACCTTACTGAATAAATCCCCAGCAACGACGCCAAAAGTGTTGGGTGTTATAATGCCTAAATTAATTCACCTAATCTTTAATTATCGATCGGGGTTGGTAAGCTTAGAGTTGACACAAAATATATGTGAAGGTAGAGGGGTTCCTATGGTGTCATGGAAATATTTTAGCAAACAAAATATTGAAAGATCTTTCAAAATGAAAAACCGAGTCAAACTCCTAAGAATTCAACTATTAAATCAATTAAACTGGGACAAAATATTAAACTAAATAATTGATAATTTATTCTATAAATAAATAACTTTAAACTAAAAAAGATACTATTAACAACTAATCTTTAAATTGGAAACTAAGATGCAAGGAAGACCTAATTACTAAGCAAGTAGAAAACTTAAGAAAGAAAACTAAATAGAAAGAAACAAGTAGAAATCTTAATAAAGAAAATTAAATAAGAAGAAACAAGTAGAAAACTTGATAAAGATAATTAAATAAGAAGAAACAAGTAGAAAACTTAATAAATATATCTTTGAATTCTGTCCTACAAGTCTCTTTCAGTAATCACATAACGAAAAAAAGGAATAATCTAAAAACATGCTAATAATAACACACACAATAGTGAATTTACATGAAAAGGATAAATCAATACAAAATCATAAACACAAAACAATACATCAGTTAAGAAATCAGAAACAAATTCAAGAAACAAAACATAAGATAACTTAACACATATTCAAGGTGAAAAAGAAGTAAAGAAAATGATAAAACTTTCATAAATAACCTAAAACATTCTAACTTTAACTTCAATGTTAAATAAAACTATCATCTAGATATCTAAGTCAAAAAATACTTCAAACATTAAAGAAACATAACTGAAAAATATCTCAAAACACATTAAAAAACTAAAAACAAAACTAAGGGCTGAATGATAGATTGAATTGTAGGTCTGAAAGGGGTGATTGAATGGTAGTTTAAATAGGTTGTCCGAATGACAGTCTACACAGTTAAAATGAAAAAAATTAACCTAAATGATATAATCTTCAGCTGAATTTGTGCAGATGCAGATCTAATACATAAAGAAAATAAGTAAACCTACTTATTAAGCAAATTTAACAATGACATGAACTTAAAACAAATTTATAAAGAAACCATTTCATGTTAATAAACAAACTGAAATTTAAATTGCATAAACTGATAACTTATAACAGACAAGAAATAAATAGAACTGAATTGAAAAGCAATCTATCTATTTGCTTGGAAATAAACTGAATAGTAAACTAGAAAAGAAAAGACTGAAAGTAAATTCAAAAGCAAAATATGGGCGCAATCTAGTTATTTAATTCTGGAAATAAAATGCATTACATAAAACAAATGAGATAATAAAACTAATTGGAAACAAAACTAACTACAACATAAAAAAGAAACAAACAAGAAAAGGAAAGAAACCTCTGGTTAATGAGGGGCCCTCTCAACAATCAGGGGTGGTGCCTGGTTAACTTCTACTCAAATGCATCATTCAACAACAAAGCATACAACTCTTTATTCAGACCATAGAACAGAAATACAATGTACTCAAGAACAAACTGATAAACTGTGAATTTTATCCTAACTCTCTCTAGCTCTAGCTAACTGAGCTCTCACACAGAGGCTGATATATATAATTGTTTACAAAGATGAACAAGTCAACCCTTTAGTGGTCGACTTCTCTCTAAATTCAGTCGACTATAAAGGCGTATAAAAAATCGTAGGCCAACGTACATGATCTTCCCTTCTTCAACACGAGTCTGGTCTTCTTCATTGGACAACATACGCACAGGCTCCTTCTTCAGCACAAACGGTCTTTAGATGTGGTGCATGGCTTCTTCGTTAGCGCAGCAAGTGAACTGATGGCGAGCAGAGGAGAACGCACAATGAGTTTTATAGAACGTGGGTTAATACTGCAACCCAGTGTGTGGTCAGCAGGTGAGGTGTCAACAGAGGAGGATGCAAGCTGGAGGATTATTTAGAACACAAGCTTCATCACCCAGACACGTGGGTAGTAGGTTGTTTGCAGGTTGTTTCATGTTTTAATGCCTGAAATAAATTCTCAACAGCGTGCAGTCTGGTTAGTGATTTGAATGGAAAGCTGAACAACAAGTTGGACCGTGAGCTGGATATGTTGGGCACAGATCTAAGGTGAACTAAGTGTTTGTTTGCTGGTGCACTTCAGGACTGCAGTCTATAGAACACGTTTTAACATTTGGAAAACTACCAATGAGTTTCACCCAGTGAGCTGGATGATAAGCTGGACATGCTGTGCACATGGAAATCTGAATGCGTACTGTTGATGTATCTGTAACTTCGGAATGTATTCACTTTTATATCTTATGTATTGTACCCTAATGTTTATTCTGGGAAGTATCTATAATGTAATTAATTCATGTCATGCCCCGATGTTTCGATCGGGATATTTAATAATGTAAACAAGTCATGTAAAGTCATTGAGGTTAACCCTCTATTGTAAGTCAGGGCAATAGTCTCCACAATTGTGTCAAGCTTAACCCTCCTCGTTGATTAGAGGGCAAAGTCCCCACAGTTGTGGGGCACTAGGGTTATTAGACTCTCCTAGAGATGTCGGCCCTAGTAAGTAATTGTTAAGTGGGGATAACTTGTTGAAGTGGACATTAAGTGAATGAAAGAATATAAATAGAGAGTGATCCTCTCTATTTATCACGCACACACTCACTCACTAGGGCTCATGAGTGAGAGAGGAGAAGCTATCTCAAGAGAGAGAAAGAGAACAAGCTGTTAGAGATCATCTTTATGTTTTTGGGTTTTACTGCTGCCATTGGTGCTCGTTCTATCTCTGAGGAAGTTGTGGGGTTTTCTCCTTTATGGCTTCCCCAGGGAAAATTCTTTGTGTCTCTTGTCTCTTGTGTTTATTGCTGGGCATGTTATTTTCTCAGATAAGATCCTAAGATCATATTTCTTAAATGATAAAAATCTAACATGGTATCAGAGCTAACCTGAGAAGAAGAAATTATGCAGTTGTAGAAGCTAGTGCTTCTTAATTTTTGGGTCTCTCTCCACAATCCATCAGCAAAAGTATGCTAGGCTGACTCTCCATTGAAGGGCGCATCTTTCTGTCGAAGCGAAATTCGATTTTGAGCATTTTTAGTTTTTGGTGTGGGAAATTAGGGATTTTTTTAGAAGAGGAATTCTTGAGTGAGATCGGAATAGGATTTATCTCCTCATCAAAATCAAAATTTAGAGACCTGGGTAAATATTTTTGGTTGGGTGAAACTCTGGGAAAGTCAAACCCTAGTTTGACTTTGGGCCGAAAAACCCTAAATACTAAAACTGATAATTTTTGGTACATTCGCTATATATTGGGATTGTAGATGTCTCAGGCACAAACAATTTCCCAGGTCGACTTTAAATTCCTGATGTACACTATGTTCAATTTTCAGCCTTAGATTCGCTATATTCTAGGAGATATGATTCCTCCAAGTTAGGGTTCCAACCTCTTCCAGGATTCATCCCCAAACAAAACACTTGGGGATAATTGCTATATCTCGGGATACCAAGGTCCAAATGAAATTTCTCAAGATGTTCTAGAATGGGAATGGACCATACTTTCTATGGTAGAAGTTTCATACCTCGAATATGAAACAGTGACACGTGGATGTCCGTACAATTTCGCTATTCAGAACAGTCCCAAAACAGGTCAAGTTGGGAAACTGATCATAATTCTAAATTGGTGAAACAAATTCTACTGAAAACTATGGTGTTGGAACAAGGATAGATGATACTACCCATGTATGAAATTTTATATATACAGGAGTATTACTTTCAGAGATATCCCAGAAATAGTATCAGGCATTTCTGCATAAGAAATTGGTAAACTAGGGTTTCTTGTTCTGGGAGATTCCCTCCACTGTTTTCAGAAAAGGAGTACATTGGAAAAATCACCTTGAAGAGGTATATATTTCTATCCAATCATATATGAAATATTCTAAGTTTTGAAAATTAGGGTTTCTCTGACAAAGCCCAGATGAGCCAGCTCCGGAACCAAGACAAACACCTCAAATTGATAAGATCTAATCTTTTGCTATTTACATTTGAGGTTTTCACTTCTAAATGACTAGTCACACCAGCTTGATGACAAGCTTGGTGAAACTGAAAAATTCCAAGCATGAAAGTATTGGATCTCACTAGTTCTTGAAGAAAATGAATTGGAAACCTACATAAGTGGAGAGGTTCCAGTTTCAGAGGGAGATGAAGCTAAAAGCCTTACACAAGAAGAACTTGGTCAAGGCAAGAATATCATTGTTGATTCAATCACGGATCAACTTATACCACAAGTGTATTCCCTAAAGACACCGAAAGAGATGTTTGATTCCTTGACCAAGCTATTTGAAGGGAAGAACATAAATCAGAAGATGACCTTAAGAAACCAATTGAAGAATGTGAAGATCTAGAATGCAGAGACCATACAGTCATACTTTACAAGGGTCTCTCAAATCAAAGAACAACTTGAAGCGATAGAAGATGTGGAGAATGCAGAAGTTGTGATAACCACCTTGAATGGCCTCCCAATATCATGGGATTCATTCATTCAAGGAATTTATGCCAAAAGGAAGTGATTACTTTTAGCAGACTCTGGGAAGAGCACACACAAGAAGAAGCTCGACTCTTAATAAGAGAAAAGAATATGGGAGCAACTAAAGATCAAGCTCTCACCATCCAAAGAAGATCCCTCAAGCGATGAGGAATATGAAGAACTCAATTCTTGAAGATCCTATTATCCATCTTGAGCATTTGGATAATAAATGATGCTATTATAGATGAATAAGATGATGAAGGTGAAAGAAGGAGTCTACCCATGAAACAAATAAATATAAGTATTCAATTGTCATTTCATGATATTGTTTTACATTTGTTTATATTTAGTTGATGTATTATGCATGATAGAATGTTTGCATTAATGACAGTATACTACTAATATGCGTGTGATGGGTAAGTATCTCATGGTGCTATACAACTCTCCATTGCTACTTATCTATAATGAAACCTCTTTGCTAACATATTGGATTAGTGCACAATCTCAATGTTGTCCTGGTACAGATGGAAGGCATCTAGAAATTTTTCATGAGATATGGATGAATGTTGTACTAGATAAAATAGTTGTATGATCATATATTTATGCATAAGAATTTACCATTATGATTACTCATTATGAAATGTTTCTAATCATACAACTGATGCATTTAACTTGTAGGAAATATCACGTATACTCGCCTACAAGAAAAGAAGGATGAGACTTGTTTCGAAGAACAAGTGACGACAGTTCAAGATTCACTCTAATAATCCAAAATGAAGAATGATTTCTAGGATTTAGCATCGAAACCTGAAGGGAAGTCTGTAGTATCTTCCATAAGGATCTACAAGATCCAACATGCATTAGATGATAACATTGTGAGATACAATGCAGGATTCGTAGCACGAGGCTTCTTACAAAAATAAGGCATAGACTATGAAGAGACATTTGTAGCCAATGGGAGTTGAGGCACATGACAGGAAGAATCATGTGTGCAAATGAAGGAAGGCCTTGTACAAGCTCATAAGAGATCCATGGGATAAAACATACATGAGGATCTTGAATATCACCTAGAGTGATGAAGATCTTAACCTTTTATACAGGTTGAAGATGAAAGCCTATAGAGGATGACAAGCTCACAGATGGGTGTAAGAAGAACTTTTGAAAAAGTTCAAGATAGAGGATCTTGGTATCCAGTGATCCTAGATAGATACATAGAATATTAGTAGCATAAGAAGCTACTTGTCACTCAAGTACAAAATGTTTCAGTGCATAGAGTATGAAAGATAGAGGGAGAATGATGCTCCGCTTCAGAGGGAGTGACTAAAGAATATCCTGAGGTTTAACATGCTATGGCATGATGGACAATTTACTGATGTATCTAGGATTTATTGAGAGTAAGGAGGATTCCAAAATTTGCTTCAAGGTTGAAGGCGGAAGACCAGTGATGCTCCTATTATATGTCGATGAATTGTTTCTGACAAAAAAGAGGAACTCATTAAAATTGCAAGAAGGAGACTTGCCTCCAAGTTCAATATGAAGGACTTGGATATGATGCAATACTTTCTAGGCATGGAGGTGTGGAATATTGTAGATGGAATCTCCCTGGGACAAGGTAAGTGTGCAGTAGAGATCCTGAAGAGATTCAGGATGATGGGCTGCAAGGCCTTGACCACACCTATGGCATCGAACCTAAAGCTATTGAGTGTTTCTTTATCAGAGTCAATTGGTGCCACGATGTATTGTCAGATTATTTGTTCCTTGATGTAACTGATGAATATGAGACCAAATATTTGCTTTGTTGTGAACACATTGAGACATGTTCACCTGATGGTTGCAAAGCATGCAGTGAGGTACCTGAAGGGTACAGTTGATTATGGGATAAAGTATGAGGATAATCATAAGATTAACCTAGAAGGTTATGTGGATTCATATTGGGCAGGTAGTGCCATTGATAGGAAGAGCACTTCTAGGTGCTACTTTAGTATGGGATCAGGTATGATCTCTTGGTTTAGAAGGAAACAGTCTTGCGTGGCACTGAGTACAGCTGAAGCAGAGTATGTCGTAGCTTGTTCAGCTAGTTGTGAGGCAACATGGCTGAGGAAGCTACTGTCTGATTTATTTGATCTCCATTTGGATGCTACTTGTATATATTGCGACAACCAGAGTTGTGTGAAGTTGTCTGAGAACCCAATGTTCCATGACAAGTTGAAGCATATCGATATCAAATATCACTATATCAGTGATATGGTGCAGAGAGGAGCAGTGAATCTCCAATATTTTGTGATGGATGAATAGATAGATGATGTGTTGAATAAGCCATTTGCAAGAGTGAAGTTTGAGTACTTCAAGGAGAATCTTGGTGTTATCCAGATCGAGGTTCCCTCCAAGGGGAAGTGATGAGTCCGTTATCCATTCTAACATAGCGAGAGGATTGGTTCCTTCCATGGTCAGATGTAAGTGCTGAGCCATTTTGAGGTGAATGTGGGATGTGTTCCCACATGATCAGATATAAGTGCTGAAGGCCAGTCTCTAGGAGAATGGAGGCACCTGGTCAGTTACTAGGAATACTCAGCCTGGAGCTGAGGGCCATTTTGATGTGACTGTGGGATGTGTTCCCACATGATCAGATGTAAGTGTAGAGCCATTCTGATGTGACTGTGGGATGTGTTCCCACATGATTAGATGTAAGTGTAGAGCCATTTTGATGTGACTGTGGGATGTGTTCATGTCACATGATCAGATATAAGTGCAGAGGCTTTCTTACATGGTTGATGTGTTCATCCCATGGTAAGATATAAGTGTTGAGCCCTTCTTACATGGTTGATGTGTTCATCCCATGGTCAGATATAAGTGCTAAGCCCTTTTGATATGGTTGATGTGTTCATCCCATAGTCAGATATAAGTGCTGAGCCCTTCTTACATGGTTGATGTGTTCATCCCATGGTAAGATATAAGTGTTGATCCCTTCTTACATGGTTGATGTGTTCATCCCATGGTCAGATGTAAGTGTTGGGCAGGCCACTCTGACTCGGTCAGATATAATTGCTGAAGAAGATGAAGACCTACATGGAGGCTAGGCCTACAACTAGTATGAAAAAGGGATGGCTTTGTATAACTTCCTGTGACGAGAAGAATGAAGAGATAGCACCATTTGATTGAGATAGCGGAAGCAATGATGATGATGATGATCCAATGATGATCCAGCTTTGATGATGATATAGTGATGATCCAATTTTGATGATGATCTAGTGATGATCCAACTTTGATGATGATCCAGTGATGGTCCAGGTTTTATGATGATCCATTTTCGATGATGATCTAGTGATGATCTAGATCCAATGATGATTCAAACTTGATGAAGATGACTTGACGATGAAGATGGCTTGAAGATGAAGATGACTTGATGATGATCCAGATGATACAGAGAAGAAGACTTGTGCTGATAAATTGTGTCGAGAGAATACCTTCCTAGTTAAGAGGGAGTTTTGATGTATTTGTAACTTTGGAATGTATTCAATTGTATATCTTATGTATTGTACCCCGATGTTTATTCCGGGAAGAATCTATAATGTAATTGAGTCATGTCATGCCTCAATGTTCAGATCAAGAGATTCAATAATGTAAACAAGTCATGTAAAGTCATTGAGGTTAACCCTCCATTATAAGTTGGGGCAATAGTCCCCACAATTGTGTCAAGGTTAACCCTCCTTGTTGATCAGAGGGAAAAGTCCCCATAGTTGTGGGGAACTAGGGTTATTAGAATCTCCTAGAGATGTCGACCCTAGTAAGTAATTGTTAAGTGGGGACAACATGTTGAAGTGGAAATTAAGTGAACGAAAGAATATAAATAGAGAGTGAGCTTCTCTATTTATCACACACACACTCACTCACTGGGGCGCATGGATGAGAGAAGAGAAGCTCTCTCAAGAGAGAGAGACAAGAAGTTGTTGGAGATCATATTTATGTGTTTGGGTTTTACTGCTGCCATTGGTGCTCATTCTATCTTTGAGGAAGTTGCAGGGTTTTCTCCTTTATGGTTTCCCCGAGAAAAATTCTTTGTGTCTCTTGTCTCTTGTGTTTATTGTTGTGCATGTTATTCTCTCAGATAAGATCCTAAGATCATATTGCTTAAATTATAAAAATCTAACGCGTACTTGTTGTTAATTTGTCCCAAAAAGATTATAAAACCTGCAATCAAATATACAAATCAATTAATATATCAAATGTGCTTTAATAATGTCAATTTTAATTAAAAAAATCATATAATAATAATAATAATAAATGGATTTTATATAAACCTTAAATTTATACATCCTTGGGCTAAATGATGATCTGTGTGACATAAAATATGCAAAAAGATAATAAAACATATGCTTAAATGAGTAATTTAATTGTCAGAAATGATAACAAATCTAGGATCAACACTCCATACAACTTGATTTTCCTATGAGGGATGTACTATTTATGTACACTATTATTCATCATTAATCAATGGAAGGATACGCACCGATATTCATCTCTTCATTCATGTGATTCGGTCTCTTTTCTTCTCTTTATTTTTCCTGTGTATGCTTGTGAGAATTCCTAGTAGAAAGATCTATTTCCAGTATTTCTTATTAGCATATTTATTCATAGCATAGGAGCTAAGATTTCTTCATGGTATCAGAGCAGCAAGGTTGATCAAGTTCTACAGAGTTGAGGAGCACATCCAGTCTCCTATCTCTCTTCGAGGAAGAGCTTGTCTAGCTTTCAAGATTTTCTCCTAGTTTTGTTTTGTAGTTTGCAAAGAGTATCTCCTAGAGAGTATCAACAAATTCAATATGGATTCAAAAGTTCCTCTACTATCTCCTTTCAACTCTTATTATTGGAAGCCAAAGATGAGCGCATACTTGAAGAGGAAATGTTTCTTTGATGTCTCCATTGGTGTTTTGAGTGAACCTGAGTCTTATGAAGAGAAGATTGATTGGATAAATAATTGTGATATAGCTTATTGAATTATGTGTTTGGGAATGTCTCCAAATATACATCTTCTCATAGATTCTACTGAGTATCCATTTGAGCTTTGGAACAATTTGGACAAAGCTTTTGGTGTGCAGGAAGTAGAAGATGAAGCAAGGAGTGAACCCAACATCTCCTCTTGTTCTCTCTCTAAATATTTCTTGGCCTATACATTCTCTAATGAAGTTGACCATGATGAAAATGTTTCTCATACATTTCATGTTGCTTCTACCCTCTTTGATTTTAATGCTTCCTCCTTCAATGAAGAAGAAAATATTGAAGAGCCATCTTTTTATGTGTCTCTTGAAGGTGATTCTTCTTCTTGTGATACTAATTGTTTGGGTACATGGGGTACTCCCAAAAGACCAAACACCTTGAGCAACCGCTTCATACAAATAGGTCACAAATCAACACACCGATGTTTGTCACGTGGTTAAAACCCTCGAGAGGGAAACAGTCCATGGCCCCATCCAAATAGCTACTTGGAACAATTTATTATCATAAAAGAAAGAAAGTTACATGAGCTTCTCATAATCGATCACTAGCCAAGGACCCTCTATGCTCTTTAAATAGAGATCATAGACCAATCAGGTGTTAAGCCACAGATCAATGGTAGGTAGGATCTAAGAGAAGTTGAACCGTCGAATCAGTCTATGTCTAGAACATATCGTGACCGTCAGATTAGAATATTTACAAATGCATACTAAAGAATACTAAAGAAACACACTTTTACCTAACGGATATATTACACAAGTTGATCTTAACTAACTCCTACATGTCTAAATATCCTAACATCCCCCCTTAAGAACAACTTGGGATAGGATTGAAGGATTTACAAAAGTGACACTATTAGGAGAAGGAAGGAGGCATTAGAGCCTATCCCCCCTTAAGGACACATTCCTAAATTCCTAAAATAGACCGAAGTTTAGAAAACTTAGCTTCTGTAAGAGACTTGGTGAAGATGTCTACAACTTGATCATCTGTAGGGAAATAGAGAAATTCAATAACACTATCATGAACAAGATTTCTGATGAAGTGCATGTGTAGCTCAATGTGTTTGCTGTGTTGATGTAGAACTGGATATTTGGCAAGCTTGATGGTACTTTGATTGTTGCACCAAAGTGGAGTAGGTTGCTGCTGCTCGAATCCAAACTATGAAAGGATCTGTCGAAGCCATAAAGCTTCCTGACTGGCATTAACTGTGGCTCGATATTTTTCTTCTGCTGAATAAAGAGCAAGAGCTTGTTGTTTCTTACAAGCCCAAGTGACAGGTCCAGATCCCATACTGAAAACATAACCTGTAGTAGACTTTCAATCATCAGGATCGCCGGCCCAATCTAAATCAGTGAAACCAACCAACAAAGGTTTCCCCCTTGTATTGTAATGAATCCCCAATTGAATTGTACCTCTAATATATTGAAGTATTCTTTTTGCTGCTTTCCAGTGACTTTCATGAGGAGTTTGCCTATAACGGGAAACACAACCAACGACAAAGGAAAGGTCAGGATGAGAATGAGTCAAGTATAAAAGACTACTAATAAGCTAACGATACAAGGTGGCATCTACTTCAGGGGAAGTACAAGTGGAAGAAAGTTTGACTCCAGAATGGAAGGGAGAAGGGGCTGGTTTACAATCTTCCATGTGGAAGCGACGAAGAAGGTCACAAGCATACTTAAACTGGGAGAGAAATATTCCTTCTTTGGTTTGAAAGACTTGGAGACCAAGAAAATAATGCAAATGTTCTAAGTCTAACATTTCAAAATTTTTCTTAAGACTGGATTTCACATGGGTTATAAGTTTAGGGTCACTACCAGTAAGGATAAGATCATCAACATAAAGAAAAAGTATGATGAGATGGTTTCCTACTTTCTTGGTATAGACATTGGGGTCAGAATGGCATCTAGAAAAACCAGTGTCAAGGAGAAAGCTATCCATTTTGGCATAACAAGCTCTAGGAGCTTGCTTAAGGCCATATAAGTATTTCTTAAGGAGACAAACAAGGCTAGAGTTATTCTGAACATATCCAGGAGGTTGTTCCATGTAAATTTCCTCATGTAAATCACCATGTAAGAAGGCAAACTTGACATCCATTTGATGGACTTCCTAGTTATGTAAGGCTGCAAGGGAAAGAACAAGGTGGATGGAGTTCATTTTTGCTACAGGGGCAAAGGTTTCATTGTAGTCAATCCCTTCAACTTGGGAAAAAACTTTGGTAACTAACCTTGCCTTAATTCTTTCAACAATTCCATCTGATGCATACTTAGTTCTATAGACCCATTTACATCTGACAAGTTTTCTTCCTTTTGGAAGAGGAACAAGATCCCAAGTATCGTTCGCCATTAAGGAACGATATTCTTCATCCATAGTTGCATCCCAATCTGGATTTCCTGAAGCTTTTGCAAAAGTTTCTGGATCATGATTCTCAAAAAATTGAGCCAAAAGAGAAGAGGCTCACTAAAATTGAGAACGTGTTCGATGTTGATCTCTAGGATCACCGACAAGATCACCAGCTGCTTCCCATGTTGAATAAACCCATCAATGAAGTATTGGTGCTGGTGCAATTGGAGGAACATGAGCAGGCAGAGGTGGATTTTCATCCTCACTATCATCATCAGAAACTAGAGTTGGAAACCTGTCAAGGAAGTTGGAAGAAGAAGAAGAAGGCACAATCGCCGAATCAGGCTTGCAGGCCAAAGATGGCACACCCGCCAAGTTAGGCTCGCAAGCCAAGAGATTTTCATCAAATTTAACATCTATTCTAATGATTATATGATGTGAATGGGGCTGAAGAAGTCTATAATCTTTTACATCTTTAGAATATCAAACAAATATGCACTTTTCACTTTTAGGCTGCAATGCTTTCCGTTTTTCATCCGTAATATGAGCCCATGCTTCACAACCAAACACACGAAAGTGACTTACATCTGGTTTAATTTTACTCCATGCTTCTTCCAGTGTTATACCTTGTAAAACTTTAGTGGGTGTGCGATTAAGTATGTAATTTGTACAATTTATGGCCTTAGCCCAATGTTGAAGATGTGAGGACCCTGCAGCAAATAATTAATCAAAATACACGATATAGCAGCAGAACTCAAAATCACTTTTATATTAATCACAGGCCACTTCAAGGGGGAAACCTCCTTTGAGCAAGCTCAATACAAAATAACTTCACGGTGCCTTCCTTGGCCTCAACACACACTTATATACTAAAAATAGGCGCCAATATTATGGGTCAAAACCATGGGCCAATATAAACTATGGATGAACAAATACTACAGGCGGCTTACAAAGCATATGCGCCCAACAACAATAACACAAACTATGGATCACAATTACTATGGGACGACTTACAAAGCATATGCGTCCAACAAAAATATACTAACACGGTAAAGAGAAGGATTGACATGGGTTCCTAACATCCCCTTCTCCTTAGAAAAAGCTTTGTCCTCAAAGCTTTAGATGTGGAAATTGTCGCTGAATCTGAAGGAGTGGTTCCCACGTAGCATCCTCGGGCTGCATTCCATGCCATTGAATTAAGACCTCTGTGATAGAGCGAGAGCGAAGCTGACGAGTGCGCTTATTGAGGACAGCCTCCGGCTCCAAAAAGATGGATCCTTCATTATCCAGTTCTGGTAAAATAGTTTGGCCTTTGATGTTGTTGCCAAGAACTTTCTTCAGACAAGAGACATGAAATACTGGATGAATGCAGGAAGAAGGCGGAAGTTCCAATTTATAAGCAACAGACCCAATCTTCTGAAGAATCCTATATGGCCCATAGAACTTTGGGGTGAGCTTATGATGCCCTTTGAGTTTTAGTGAGGATTGCTTGTAAGGCTGGAGACGAAGAAAAACCATATCATCGGCTTCAAAAGTGCACTCAGAACGGTGTTGATCAGCTTGTTGCTTCATGTGATTTCTTGCCATGTGAAGATTTTCGCGCAAAATGCGAAGAACCTCATCGTGGTTTCGAAGGACCGCATCAACTGCCTGAACTGGAGAACTGCTGGGGGTGTAAGGAAGAAGGACTAGCGGTGCTTGACCATAAACTGCTTCATATGGAGTCATTTTAGAGGTAGTATGGTAAGAGGTATTGTACCACCATTCAGCGAGAGGGAGCCACTTTTCCCACTGATGTTGTTGCTCAGAGGAGAAGCAACGAAGATAAGTTTCCAAGCATTTATTGATAATTTCAGTCTGACCATCCATTTGTGGGTGATAACCGAAACTCATCTTCAGTTTGGTGCCAGTGTGGTGAAAGAGTTCTATCCAAAAATGACTGGTGAAAGTCACATCACGATCCGAGACAATGGAAGAAGGCATTCCATGAAGACGAAAGATCTAGTCTAGGAAAATTTGAGCAATGGAGGAGGCTGGATAGGGATGGCTGAGAGCACAAAAATGACTATATTTGGAGAGGATATCAACCACAACCGAAATCACAGTCTTCCCTCCAGATTTAGGGAGCCCTTCAATGAAATCCATAGAAATATTTGTCCATATCCGGGTAGGTATGGGAAAAGGTTCGAGCAATCCTGGAAGGGGTGTTGTTTCACCCTTATTGCGCTGGCAGGTATCACATTCAGCCACCATCTGTTGAATTATCCTTTTCATGCCCTGCCAAAAGAAGTTGCATCGTGTCCATTCATATGTTTTGAGAAAACCAGAGTGCCAAGTTGACAGAGAAGCATGGAGATGATGATCAGAGAAAAGTTGCATTACAAGAGCCAGATGCTGGAGATGTTCAGCCCATGTTTTACTGTAGTTGAGGATATCATCAAAAAATATCAGAATGAATTTCCACAAATAGGGTCAAAATATTTTATTCATCAAGGCCTGGAATGTGGAATGAGCATTCGTGAGACCAAAGGGCATGACCAAAAACGCATAGTGGCCATCATGTGTGCGAAAAGTTGTTTTAGGGATATCATCCTCATGAACTCAAATTTGATGATACCCAGAGCAAAGATCCAACTTGGAGAAAAATTGAGCACCATGAAGCTCATCAACAATAGGAATTGGAAAATTATCCTTGATGGTGAGGTGATTAAGTGCTCGGAAGTCAATGCAGAGGCGCCATGACCCATATTTTTTGCGGACAAGAAGAACTGGTGAAGAAAAGGAACTTGTGCTTGGGCGAATAATACCTTGCTTCAGTAAGTCCCTAACGAGGAGTTCACTCTCTGTTTTTTGGTGAAATGGGTAGCGATAGGGCTTGATGTTGGGAGGAATGCTTCCAGGAAGGAGCTAAATACGATGGTCCTTTGGTCGTGAAGGTGGAAGTCCCACTGGTTCAGCAAAAACACCTGTATATCGATCCAGAATTTGTTGGAGATCCAAAGGAGTAGTGGGGGCCGCTGATGGTTGCATTTGAATGGAATGGAGCTAAGCGATGACACCATAGGAACTCTTCTTAAGGAGTTTTTCCATGCGATGTGAACTGATGATGCTGAGAGACCCTGGTTGTAATCCTTTCAATGTGTGTTTGTGTCCATGGGGGGAGAACTGCATCCAAAGTTCAGCAAAATCCCATAATATGGGGCCAAGTGTGCGCAGCCATTGAGCACCCAAAACCACATCACATTCGCCTAAGGTCAAGGAAAACATGTTAGAGCGGAGGTTATAATCTCCCATAGAGATACGCACATTACGACACTTCCCTTTGCAAGGTAAGGTGCCCCCATTGGCAACCATGACTTCAAAGTTGGAGCAAGGATGGATAAAACAATCAGCTTGTTTGGCGATCCGAGGGTCAATGAAATTATGAGTGCTGCCAGAATCAATGAGTATTGTAAGAGGAAGCTTCTTGAAGTAACCATGTACTTGCATTGTTTGGGGGGCAGTGACTCCAGCTAAAGCATGGAGGGATATCTCGGGCTGGTTGTCCTGAGATGGAGGGTCAGTAGGCGGCTCCTGAATGTCAACTGGAGCATCCATTGTATCGAGAGCTTCTCCACCAATTTCAGAGGCAGGTGGAGAATCCACATCCAAGAGTCGAGCTTTTGTTGAACACATCGATGTACCCGATGGAATTTCTCATCATAATTATAACAAAGCCCTTTTTCTCTGCGTGCCTGCATCTCTGTTTCAGACAAATGCTTGATTGGAGGTGAGCGAGGAGCTGGCAGAAGGGGAGGTCATTGAGAACCCATATTTCGGAGGGGAACAAAAGAGGATTTGGAGCGTTGTTGGGCTACCATCTTGTCTTCTGCCAACTTAGCCAACCCCAAGGCTTCCATCATTGTGTTGGGACTGAACATTTTGACTTCAGAGCGAATTGCATCCTTTAGACCACTGATAAAACAACTCTGGTAGAAGTCATCAGGTAATCCTTCAGTGTGATTAGCTAGTTTCTCAAATTTAGTTTGATACTATTTCATAGTGCCAATTTGGTGAAGTTTAGTGAGAGCTCCTATGAAGTCATCAAAAGTACTAGGACCAAATTGTTGCAAAAGGAGCTGGCAAAAATCAGGTCATTTTGGCTCTTCATGAGCCTTGAGGTACCAACGATACCATCGAAGAGCTTCCTGTTCCAAATGAAAGGAGGCAAGTGGAACTTTGTTGAAATCAAAAGTATTATGAAGAATGAAATACTGTTCTGCATGATAGATCCATCCAGTCGGATCAGTACCAGTGAAGCGAGGAAAATCTAGTTTCGGACCGCGAAAATTGCTGGAAGAAGAGAACCTATTGGCTGATGAAGACTCGGACTATCATCTGGTGTTCATAGCTGAATGCTCAAGATGGAGACCGAGAAATTTTTCATCCAGTTCCTGGAGTTTGGCTTGGATGGCTACAAGTGCTTCCTCCATGGTTTTTGCTCCTGTGCGGGTGACAACCATAACCAGGAGTTTTTTTTTTTTTGGGGGGGGGGGGAGTGGGTAGAAAAACAAAAACAGAAACTGTTTCAGTAGAGGAAAATATGGATTTGGGAAAAAATCGAAATGGTAATTTGGGTTTGAGTAAGTTTTGGACATTGTCAAAAGGACAAGGAAGCAAAAAATGGGGATTTTAGGAGCGGGGTGAAAGAATGAGGAAATTTGGTAGAGAGGGACAAAGAAGCAGAATGAGGAAATGAATACGGTGGCAAAATTTGAAGGCATTTGGGTGAAAATCGAAGGAGTTACGACAAACCCTAAAAATAGACAAATGTGGGATTTTGGGTCTTGGGAAGTGGAATTTGGGATAGGATCTTCAGGAATGAAATATGCAGAATGGAATTGCATAGGTGTCAGTGAAGTTTCAGGGAAAACAGAGTTGAAACCAAGGAGATATGGCCAAAAAATAGAATTTTTTTTTTTTTTTAATATTCAGGAAGGGATCTGCAATGGCGCGAAAGTGATCGGAAACAGTGGAATCTGCAATAGCGTGGAAGTGATCGACAACAAATGGATCTGCAATGGTGCGGAACTGATCGGCAACAGTTCTGGACAGAGGAAATCTGCGATTGTGCAACTGAAAATAGATATGGACCCCAGGTATGTGCGGCTTCCTATCGGTTCAAGGGATTCACTTGACCACCAATGCTGTCTGACGGCTTGCATATTGGGGCAGTACCCCTCACTCCACGGCTCAGGTAAAACTTATAACCGCTTGGCCACAAATGACAGCTCTTGGTTTACCTCACGGGTGGAAACTAGTCAATCAGGTAGGGGTCGTTGCCCTTTTCGCTGGCAGGTCCTCTCAATGGGCCAGCTACTTCGGGGTTCCTGTGGTACTCCTCACAATGAGTTTTAGGGCTTATTCCCAAGTACTTCCCATAGTTAAGCGGATAGGGATTATTCCTAGATCCAAACCTACAACAAAAGCGAGAAAAAAAATTTGGCCAGAAATTTCACCCAACAAGCCCAAGAAAGTGCTCTGACACTAGATGTGAGGACCCTGCAGCAAATAATTAATCGAAATACACGATATAGCAGCAGAACTCAAAATCACTTTTATATTAATCGCAGGCCACTTCGAGGGGGCAACCTCCTTTGAGCAAGCTCAATACAAAATAACTTCACGGTGCCTTCCTTGGCCTCAACACACACTTATATACTAAAAATAGGCGCCAATACTATGGGTAAAAACCATGGGCCAATATAAACTATAGATCAACAAATACTACAGGCGGCTTACAAAGCATATGCGCCCAACAACAATAACACAAATTATGGATCACAATTACTATGGGACGACTTATAAAGCATATGCGTCCAACAACAATATACTAACACGGTAAAGAGAAGGATTGACATGGGTTCCTAACAGAAGACTTAGTCCCTTAGATTGGATCATACAATTAGCCATTTCTTTTAAAGTGCGGTTCTTCCGTTCAGCTACACCATTTTGTTGTGGTGTATATGGAACAGTGTGTTGTTGTTGGATTCCCTGTTCATTGCAGAAAGTAGTGAACTTGTTGTTAACATATTCTCCTCCATTGTTGGATCTTAACTTAATAATTTGATGACCAGATTGTTTTTCAACAAGGGCCTTATAGGCCAAGGATATGTTAAATACTTCGCTCTTAAGTTTTAGGAAGTAAACCCAAGTGCATATGGAGTAGTCATCAATGAAAGTTAAGAAATATTTGAAACCAGAAAAGGATGCAGATGGAAGAGGACCACACAAGTCACTATGCAAAGCTCCAAAGGAACCGAGGCGTGCCAAGAGGCACGTTTGTCAAAACTGTCTCGATGATGTTTTTTGAGTACACAACCGAAACAAACACCATCCTTGCAAGATACCATTGGAAGACCAGTCACCATATTGTCTTTACATAGTTGTTGTAATGAGCGATTATTTAAGTGACCAAATCGCTCATGCCAAAGTTTGCTCAAGTTATCACTATGAGCAACAAAAACTGAAGGAAAATGTGATGATCCAAAGTTGTTAAGTTTGTACAACCTGGCAATATCATCAACAGTTCCAATAGCTAGGACATTTTGAGGTTTTTTTAAAATCCTTGATTATAACTTGGTGAGGTGTAAACGTCACAGTTTTACCTTCACCTGAATGAGTAATTTGATAGATTGATAACAAATTGCAGGAAATTTTTGGAACACATAGTACATCACTGAAATGACCATTTTCTACTGAAACTATTCCAGATCCTACAACACTTAGAGATATATCATCACCAACAAATATTTGTTTGGTGTTACATTCATGCATAGTAGAAAATATGGCTTAATCCTTAGCCATATGATAAGAAGCTCTAGAATCAATAAGCCATTCATTTGAAGTAGAAGAAGAAGATGCAGTATAAGAGTAACTAGAAGCACAAAGTGCATGTCCATGAGAGTTAGATTTTGAAGATGAATCTATGCTGATGTGGTGCTTCTTCATTGCTACTTCCAAGGCTGCCATTTTCTTGAAACACTTAGATTCATCATGATTATCTTTCCCACAAAAATTGCAATGATGCTCAATCTTCTTTCATTTTTGCTTGGATCCTTTGTCATTTTTTAAAGAAGGAGCTGACTGAGAGGGTTTGGGACCCTTGTTGTTTGGCTTATTATTGCGAAAATTCTGTTTCTTGGGAGGCTTGGACTTTTCTTTCTCTTGGGACAATAAGGCTTTCCCAGATGTATTTGCATTGTTAATTATTCCAAGATGAATGAGCTTAGCTTGCTCTCTAATTAAGGAATCACAAAAGGATTCAAGACTAGGCTCTTGATAGCTAGCTGTAGTCAATGATTCTTTCATGGAGTAGAATGTAGATACAAAAACAGAATATACAAGTTCAAGTTTGGAAAGAATATGATAAATACATTGTTTGTATTCTCTCTTAATCTTGCATTCTACACATAAGAGTCTAAGATTTTTATACTTAGATAAATAGTCTTGAATGCATGAAAAATCATTTGGATTCAAGGAAAACAACTCATTCTCAAGTTGATGACCCCGAATTTCATTGTGTTTACCAAACACAGATTCCAACTTTTTCCACGCTTTATCAGGTTCATCAATTCTAGATACGTGGAATCACAAATGAGTAGAGATTGACATCCCAATCAATCCATGAGCTTCATTACATCTATTTTCCCATTTAATTTTCTTATCATCATCAGTGGGTTCTTTTTCTTTCCCTGAGGTTATCCTGAAAAGTTTCCTACTTCGTAGAACATCCTCCATACGATATTTCCATGAGAAATAGTTAGAACTTGTAAGTATAATATCACAAGGGGCAGCCATACTATAAAATAATGGCTAAAAAAAAATAGAAACTAACTATTTGGTTGCAAAGAGCTCGAAAAAGTATGCGGTTTTAAAAAAAACAGCACTAAAAACTGATTCTGGATGATGAAGTTATGCTTAATCAAAGAAAATGTTGAAGATGTCCCCAATAGTGACGTGGCAGATATTAACTTTACCAACTAAAAAAAAAGAAACCCCTCTTCCCAAGATCAACCTTTGACAACCACTTTACAATATGTTGCTTTGAAGTGAATCACTTTTGTAGAATAAGTGAGGTTCACTTTTACAATAATGTTACTTTTAAATAGTGTGGTAATAAATTAAAAGACTTAAGTGACTCACTTTTTATTTTATTTTATTTATGTGAGATACACTTTTATAATAAAGTAACTTGAAAATAGAAATTGTATGCACTAAAAAGTAGCTTAATAAAACTTGAACTCAAGACCTATTAAAGAATAAAGCAACTTTGGACCAAGTGAGCTAAGTTTAAAAGGTACGTAAAAGAATGGAAAGAGGAAGGGGCTTTTTTTTTACTCTTCTCTCTTGTTCTTCGTGCTTTCCTTTTTTTCCTACAAATCAACAAAAAAAATGAAAAATAAAAACAAATTTTTTTTTCCACACAATGGGGTTAGGTTTCGGTTACCTTACCCGAAAAGTCTATGTTTTCAAGTTTTATCACTGTTTCTGATTTTCTGTGATCGCACAAGGTGCACCACAAAGAGAATACATAGCCGAGAAGACAAGAAAAAAAACTTTCCCTTACTATTTCTGATTCACCGCGATCGCGCAAGGTGCACGGCAAAGAGCATACGCAGTCAGGGAAGGCAAAAGTCCGAGACTAAAACAAAAACGATCTAATAATAAAACTGATAAGATATGAGATATTTAAAAAAAACAATTCTGTCACTGTAACATTATACCTTCAGATTTGCCGAAATAGGTGTTTCTGGAACAAATGGAAACGGTTTTCGATGAAATGAAAACTATTTCCCAATGGAAATGGCACTTTGGATGCAATGGAATAGTTCCCATAGGAAAAAAATGCACAGAAAATCCAAAACCAGAAATCATTTCAAAGTTTCGGCAACATCGGTTCCAGATCTTGATCAAAACTGAAAGCGGCTCTTCATAAAAGCTCTGATACTATGTTCGGGTACACAAGGTACTCCCAAAATACCAAACACCTTGAGCAACCGTTTCACACAAATAGATCACAGATCAACACACCGATGTTTGTCACGTGGTTAAAACCCTCGAGAGGGAAACAATCGATGGCCCCAGCCAAATAGCTACTTGGAGCAATTTATTATGCAAAAGAAAGAAAGTTACATGAGCTTCTCATAATCAATCAACTAGCCAAGGACCCTCTATGTTCTTTAAATAGAGATCATAGACCAATAGGGTGTTAAGCCACGGATCAATGGTAGGTAGGATCTAAGAGAAGTTGAACCATTGGATCACTCTATGTCTAAAACATATCGTGACTGTCGGATTAGAATATTTACAAATGCATACTAATGCATACTAAAGAAACACACTTTTACCTAATGGATATATTACACGAGTTGATCTTAACTAACTCCTAAGTGTCTAAATATCCTAACACTAATGATGAAAAAGAAGTAACATATGGAGATTCTATTGATATTGATGATGATCCATTCACCCATTCATTGTTCTCTAAATATCCTATCTTATATTCTGAGATCTATGTGCCAGATCCTTCACACTTTGTGCATACCTCTCTCATTGATGGTGTGCAACCCAGTGACTTCCAAGATGTTTTCTTAGCTAAATCAAGTCCTATTAGCGTCATGAAACTTACCATACTTGATATCATGTGCTTATGAATCTCCTCTTATATTCTTGGAATCAATACTTAGAACCTCTTGAAATGTTTTGAACATCTCCTTCTTTTCTCCTTTCATACAGAGGATTCATTACCAGTGTATTCCCATGAGTCCACTGATATGCTTATATATGATCCCTTGTATTCTGATTTATAATATTATTTGCAGGCTGATATGTATGTCATGAAACATATCATACCACCATACATACCATATACCATACCTCTGAATAATCCTAAGACTATACAAATCCCAAGCTCACCAGTTGATTCCTTATTGGTCTCTTATGCAATGTTAGTTATCTTACATGGTTTGAAGTAATTCCTATATTTCAGTGGTTGGTTATCCATCAAATTAGTGATATTTTGACTGATATTAAACATGTTTGGATCTTTTATAAACTCTTATGGTTTATATATCATGTCCATCCATCATTCATATTGTTACACCTATCAGTTTTCCCCAGTTGCTCATAGTTTTCCTAATCTAGATCTACATCCTCATGGAGTCACTAAAGCCTTTGCCTTTGTTGTTCCATATGCTAATGTTTTTGATATATCAGAGTTTTATCAGCCTCATATCATATTTGGAAAGGTTCTACATCATATTCGAATATTGACATGTGATTCACATCACAAATTTGCAGCTATTGAGGGAATGGAGTGTGTGATAAATTTTCTTAATTTTTGTACTCTTTGGGAAGGAGTATGCACATATCTATTTTCCATTTAATATTGTGTTTATATATTAGAGTTTGTCAGTAGAAATAAGCATTCAAATAATTCTCCTACTTCATCAATTGATGATATACCAAGAGTCTCTCCTCTTCCTTCTTGTAGGTTCTACACTCTAGCGCATGATCATGGAGTTGATGATTTCTTCATCAAGTCTTCCATCTAGAAGCAGTTCATTCAGCTCATTCAAGTGAAGATAAATATATCTTGAAGACATATTATTTCAAATTTTGTGCCTTGTCCTTTCTTGAGGGAGGATTTTCCCGATGTGGGTTTGCCTCTTTCCTCACTTTTCTGGACATAATAATTGTTAAAGGGTGACCATAGCCTTGTTGTTGGGCCCTATATGCATCCATATGCACCTATATTTTTTGACATACCATCATAAATTCAAACTTAAAGGGGAGTGTTGGAATATATTAAACCCACTCAATACTTAGGATAAAATAATTAATCATTGTTTGATTAATTATCTACCAACTAACTTAATTAGTTGGCATCCACTTGCACCTTAAAGTCAACACATGCCATCTATACCCCATGAATGCTTTATTTCTGATTCTGGGTTGATCTTAACCACTTTATGGACATCCATAATCAGTAAACATCGCTTTACAAAAAATTCTGATTTATTCTTCTTTATCCCACTTTTATGTGGATAAGGTAAAGCTAGTTAACTAAGAAATCGGGTTCTTTTGTTGATAGCCCATACTTCATGACTTTCTCTCCATTTTATAGGATTAGTATGTTTTCCCATCACTCTTGATATCTCACTCATTCCTTTTATAATTCATGAGGCCCTTGACTGATTTGGGAAGTGCTTTAGCCACCTATGGGGGTTTGCTATATTTTGGTCAGTCATCCTTTTTGAGATTTATCATACGTATCCATACAAATAGATTTTCCTATGAGGGATGTACTATTTATGTACACTATTATTCATCATTAATCAATGGAATGATACAAACCAATATTCATCTCTTCATTCATGTGATTCAATCTCTTTTCTTCTCTCTATTTTTCCTGTGTATGCTTGTGAGAATTCTTAGTAGCAAGATATATTTTTAGTGTTTCTTCTAAGCATATTTTCTCATAGAATAGGAGCTAATATTTATATAGTATGGCTTTGTTCATCAGCCTTGTTTATTGCCTCCTTTCTTGACTCCTAGAGTGTTTTCAATGGAGTTGATTAGACAGAAGTTGATAGTGCAGACTAAACACTTTCTAAATTTCAAGAAGTCCACTGAGATCAAATATCCATGGGATGTAGGATTTTTCATCATAAAAAACAAATTTTCTCTTCCAATGATTGGGAGTTTTCTGAAGGAGATGGGGTTTTTAACAGAAGCTTCCATTAATTATGAGCCCCATCATGTTATTTCAAACAGGAGACATGCTCTGAAAAGAAAACCTTTTGAGCATGATGAGGTTGTTGGATTAGTAGAGGCTGCAAATTGGTATGATTATCCTCATGAAACGCAAAAATATATTGATATTCAGGAGGGTTCAACTTCTTCTGTAAAAGAAATTACTTAACTGCAGCCTGGCATTTCCAATTTGGTCTCAGTGGTTGAAAAGATCACACCTTTAGCAAGTTACTCAGAAAAGACCAATAAGAGATATTTTTTAGATGCCATGGATACTAATTAGGAGGATACTACTAGGAATTGAAGCAGAATGACAAATTCTCTAGACTACAGAAGAAGATCGAGGTATGAAAAAGATGAAGGTGAAAGGGCCCACTTTAAAGGCGAGGGAATATGAATTTATTGATACACCTACTGATTCTACATCTCAATTTAAAGATAAAATAGAGTTGCTGGAGAAATATAAAGAGATTAAAGATATAACTTCACAATAAACATTGAAGTTGTATTCAGAAGTACGAAAAATATCTAATCAAGATGTATCCCTTATTTCTGTTAGAGATTACTCCCATAATACTTTCAATTTGGCCTTGGTAACCAAGAACATGGTTGCTGAAATGAAGATGGTTTTGGAGAACATACCTATACCTGATATGATACGCCTGCATAAGCAAACATGGGATATTCTTTTCACTAATCTGTTGAAAGCTACCTTGAAATTGTCAAAGTTGCAGACCAATAAAATCAGAATTGAAAATCAATTGAGATAGGAGAAGGTGGAGAATAAATCCCACCAGGAACAAATAAAGAAGTTGCAGGTAGATCTATTGGATGCTGAGAGCCAAGAAGATAAAGGAATAGGGATATAGAAATTGTTAAATGAAAAGGAGAATTCTATCCAACTATTGAAAAATAAATTGAAGATACCAACTGCTACACAACTGATACATGCATCTGAATTAGCCGAACTTGAAAAGGAAAAAGAGGGCATAAGTAATGAGTTGACTGATTATAAATCTAAGTTACTAATGTTTGCTGAAAATGAAAAAGAGTGGAAAAAATACATGACTTTGGTAGTTGAGAGTGAGAAGACTCTCAAAATAAAATATGATGAAATGGAAAAGAAATTGCAGAAGAAAGAAAAGTAGTTACAAGAGAAGGAAAAGGAACTAGAATGCATAATTATCGCTTCCACAGGTGAATCCAGTGAACAAAATATTCCAGGCTATGTCCATAAGTTAGACTTAAAGAATTACAACTGAATAGATTGGAAAAGCAAAATAAAAACATGGAAAATTTGGCATTGCAAAGGGACCAAGAGAGAAAAAAATGGGAAGCTAAAATCCAAGCTTGGGAAGCCAAATTCCAGGAACTGCAAAATAAAAATGATAAACTCATAAAGTAGGTAACAGGTCAATTACCAGTACTAGGGGAAAATAATATCAATTTGGATGCTATCATAGAGGAAGCAAGCAAATTTAGACCCTACCTTGACTATGTGTTGGATATAGAAGTTGTTATTCAATCATCCAGGCAAATTATGACATCATCCAGAGAGAAACTAAATAAGAAACAAATTGATTGTGCCAACAATGCCATCAAAGTTTTGAATGGATTGACAGAGGATGATTTGAAGAATGCAAATATCAAGGACATAATATCAATTATAACCTGGGCTAGGAAGGTAGGAAACAAGTATCATCATTTAGATATGGTCCAGGCCAAAATTGATCTTATGGCACATCAACTAAATCTCTTCAGGGATATGTTTGATCCCTTATTTAATAAAGGACTCCCATTATTTTGGGAAGAACAAGGAACAATGCTACCTCAAAAGGAATACCAGGGTAAGTTGATTTAGTACAGGTTGGATCACACTAATTTTGCTGATATGAACCAATCATTGTCTGACAAGACAATTGTTGACAAGCTGGTTGATGAGTTCGAGATATTTTTTTATTTCAAAGAAGCATGTGCTCATTTATAGAATTATTCCTACATGGACCATATAGAATTGTGTGTGTTGGAAAAGGAGATGTCCATGTTGGAGTTGCCATCTGTGGACCAATGGAAGACAGTAGAAAAGTTTGGGAGGACCAAGTACACGTTATATGCCTGAAGAAATGGAAGATCATGGAGACAATATGGACATTATTTATACCGATTTGTTAAAGGCTACACTAAAACTATCAAGGCTGCAATCCAGTAAGAGAAAATTTGAGAATCAACTTAGACAAGAAAAGGCGGAGAACAGATCCCACAAGAACATATCAAGAAGTTGTAGACAGATTTGTTGGATGCTAAGAGCCAAGCAGATAAAGGGTATGGCATACAAAAAATGTTGAATGAAAAAGAGAATGTCATTCAACTACTAAAGAAGAAGTTGAATATCTCGTCTACTCAGTTGATTCAAGCTTCTGAGCTAATAGAGCTTGAGAAGGAAAAATAAGACTTGAATGGTGAGCTACCAGATTATAAAGCCAAACTACTGAAATTTACAGAAAAAGAAAAGAAATGGAAAATATATATGTCTCTTGTAGTTGAGAGTGAGAATACTCTCAAAGCTAAATCTGATGAATTAGAAAATAAGCTGCAAGAGAAAGAGAAGGAGATGCAAGAGAAAGAGAAAGAACTTGAAAGTAGAATTACTCCTCCTTCTATCGAGTCTAGTGAACAAACCATTGTTCAGGATATGTCAAAAGTTAGTATGAAATAATTGGAGCTATTTGGATTGAAAACCAAAACAAAAATATGGAAATTCTGGCTCTAAAAAGAGAACAAGAGAGAAAGGCCTGGGAAGCAAAGTGCTAGGAATTACAGAGTAAAAATGAAAAATTGATGAAACTGGTCACAGGGTAGTCATTAGTACAGGGAGCAAAGAATATAATATGGGATTCCCTCATAGTAGAAGCAAACAAGTTGATAACTTACCTTGATTATGTTTTAGACAAAGAGGCTATGATTCAATCATCTAAACAAAGTGTGGCAGTAGTGACAGAAAGATTGAATAAAAAATCTATTGATTATGATAAGAATGCCATATAAATTTTAAATGGGTTAACAGAGGATGAGTTGAAGACTACAAATATTAAGGACATGATATCTATCATAATTTGGTCTAGAAAAGTGGTAAACAAGCATCAAAATATCGACACAGTTCATGCTAAGATAGATATCATGATACACCAGTTGAAGCTTTTTAGAGACATGCTTGATCCTTTGTTTAAGAAGGGAACCCCATTATTTTGGGAAGAAAAATGTGCTATGTTGACACAAAAGGAATATCAAGACAAATTAATTGAATGCAGATTGGAACATACAAACTTTGCTGACATGCACCAATCATTATCTGGCATAACAACTGTGGAAAAGCTGGAAGATGATTTTGAAATGATTTTTGTTTTCAAACAAGCATGTGCACATTTTCAAAATTATTCATGCAAGAATCATGTGGAATTGTGTGTGTTTTCAAAGGAAATGTTCACTTTGGATTTTCCATCTGCGGACCAATGGAAAACAGTGGAAAATTATGGAAGGTCCAAGTACACGTTACATGGTTGAAGATATTGAAGATCGTGGAGGATTTACTACTGAAGAATTAGTTATTTAGGCTTTAGTTTATTTTCAAAATCAGTTAGTAGTTATTAAGTGTTGAATGACACATGTAAAAGGCATTTATTCCTATTTTTAGCATTGTTGGGGAAAATATTACACAATTTATAACATATATCCAATGATTTAATTGTCAACCCAGAGAGAGCGTAAAATTGTGAGGTACAAACAAAATATATGCAGGGGAAGAGTGTCGCTGAACTTAATCTATATCTGAAATTAAATATACATGACTGAAATTGAATTAAACTTGCAAAAGCAGGAAATGACATGAAAATAAACCTAATCTAGAAAAGTAGGAAATTACAGGAAATAAATCTAATATAAGAAAGCACAAACTTGCATGAAAGAATCTGATACAAAGAAATTAACATTAACTTGTGAGCTCACGGTAAATCTATACTAACAATTCATAAGCAAAAAATAACTGAAAATCTATATGAACAACTCATAAGAAAGAAATTACTGAAAATCTATATTAACATGGGAGAATCAAAGGATGTGCACTAAGAATCATCTCTATTACATAACAATCAAGAATCCACTCTATGGCTAACTCTGAACTATTCTCTAATTCCAAACCACTAGAGAGGCCTCTAACCAAAATGAGGAGAGAGCCCTCCTATTTCTAAATGAATTCAAGATAACTAATCATACATACAGATCCACTATTCTCTCAACTTATCCCTCAAAATCCCCAACAAATATACAACTCATCCCTCAAAATTCTCCAACAAATATTGGATGAGATATTCTCTCCACATCTCCATGATCTTCTCCTTGAAGTTAGCTCACATCTAAAAGATGAAATTCGAATCTGAGGATAGGTGGTCACTTTTGAGCTTGTTAAAGTCTTCAAATACACCTGTAAGCATCACCAAGCTCATCCAACTTTAAAGTATAATAAAAATATGTTATTTTTCTCAATAATTAACCACAAATTCACTCAAAATACTCAAAAATAAATGATTTGGAAAATGGTATTATAAACCCATATTTATTATGAAAGTGGTGAATATTAATGGTTTTATGGAAGGATAAGATAAGAATAATGTGACAAATGGTATATAAAAGGTGAATAAAATGTGGTGTTTTTGTGGCTCAACTAGCAGTTTATTTTGTTTCATCTCATGGAGCAATTGTATAAGAACTAGTGAATACAATGAAAAAAGGGTTGGAGCTCATGAGAATCGAGTAATGTAATTTGAGACCTATTTTAATAAAATCACAAATCCAAAGTTGGCATTTTCTCCAAATATTCATGTGTTGTTCAATATTTGATAATGTAAAAATGCTAACCATTTTTGTAAAAAAAAATGTAAATACAACATAAATACAAACTTTTACTAAGAACCTTCGATTTCTTTTCTCCTTCCAACCAAGGTTTCAGATTTGCATCTAGATGGTCCGAACAGATTTCTGCATCAAAAAATTAAGGAAAAAAATAATTATTCTGCATATACCTATACAGTATCTAATATATAACTTTATAGCCTGCTTATAAACAACAATTGCTCAACAAAAATTAGAAAATCAATATAAAAAGTCTTATAAGAGGTCTGGAATTTCCCTCGAATGTGGGTGAGCATGAAATGGTCGATGGGTGTCAGAGGTGGGACAGGAGACATCAGGAGGAGAGTACAAGTGTCAAGGTGGAATATTCCACCTTATCCTCCCCCAGGCTTAACTCATGGATCAAGGACACTCCATAGTGCAGACAGGTTCACACGCTACGAAGCACTAGCATCATTCTGTTCAACATGTATTTGAAGCTATGATGAATATGTTGAACTCATGGCCCAAGGACACTCCGCGGTGTAGACAGGATCACATGCTACAAAGCACCACCATCATTCAGTTCAACATAACTTTAAAGCTATGATGAATATTTGGCTTTATCAAGAGCATCTAGGCAGGCACAAGGTGCGACATTCTCTTCCGCCTTTGAGCCATTCCAACAGTGAGTGTGCCATACCCAAGGATGATTTTACCCCACTCCAAACAGGTCGCAAAGAAAACCTCGGGCATCCAGCTTGGGGATCGCTGACGATTTATGGCACCAAGCATGTCGACCATCAAACTCCTTGCTTCCTCCCAAGTAAGAGTTTAAAAAGGGCAGTGATGAAGCTTAATCCTATCATAAAGTCTAAGCTATAGGATAAGCTGCACCTTGAGTTTTTTGACCAGCGAAGCACTACTTTCAATTACGGTGATTTCGGGCTTGGGCTATTTGTTCTTGGGGTTTCATACTCAAAGTTGAGGATATTGAGTGTAGAGTGCAGCATAAGGGCATGCTAGCACACTTCAGCTACTGTGGGCCTTAGCAACATCACATCTTTGAATACCATGTTTGCATATTTCAACACCAACATGATTGGACGATGACTTCGGGAGGAGCTGGTGGCCAGGAGGCGGACCGGGAGGCCATTTTCCAAAAATAGGCTCCATGTCACATCCGCAAATCAATTGCTACCATGGAGGATGAAATCTATGGAGAATTTTTGTTGATAGTGGGGCATGACATTACCATGTCCAATTACTAGAGGATGAATTTTATCCTAGCCAAGTCCATGGGTGAAAGGGAAAGTTTCAGAGATTGCGTGAACCTCACAGTCAACATATTGAAGGAGGGCATTGAAAAAGGGCTAACTCACATGAAAAACATCATTCAACCCTCTGAGCCCCCCTTCAGCAGGGAAAACAATGTAAATAATGATTCCAGCACCACCAAAGACCTAGAGGATGAGGTTGAATCCTCCAGGAGGTTCTAACTGTTTTGTTCCGCTCTATCTATATGCTCCCTACAGGCCTCTTTTGCTATTATGTCAACTTCTTAATATGTATCATGTTGTCAACCTTCAATGGTTGGGAAGCAGTTGTTATGTTTAGATGCTCAGTATGGACCACTTTGCATACCTTTCTAAGGTGGTTCCATAGCCATGGCTTGAATCCTTGCTTCTATAGTAAGGCCGAATATGTAACTCTCTTTTTTATATGAAATAGAAGGACTGTGTATCTTACTTACAAAAAAGAGGCCTAGAATTTCAATTCAACTTTGCACATCAAAAGTGTTGACTGTGCTCAATGTAATTTTGTGTGGTATTAGTTGATACAAGGATTCACTCTCTATTATTTACACGGGAAAAAATAGTTCCTCTGTTAGTAGGTATGAAACAAAATACATTTATGAAAGTATATAACCTAGGGCACAAAAAAATGAATATTAGTCTTACCTATTGATTTGATTTGATCATACACCTGGTTGTTGTCAAGTTCACTGAATTTGTTCATCTAGGATAGATTTAGTAAACATGCAGATCATGAAATTCCCTCTCAACCAAAGGTAATCCACGGGCATCCTCTCCTCAAATATTTTGTGCGAAATCGGAAAATACAAAAAATTGGAGGGAGTTTTCCATTATTAACCGCTTTCAAAGATTTGAAAATTTTCAATTAACCCAACATAGAATCATGTGACAAACTCCACATTGGTTCATGTGCAACTGGAAAAAAATCAGCGAAATAGGCCTTAGACTAATTACGTGATTAGTAATGCTAATTAAATCTTAATGCATTTTTTAATCCATTTCTTATTTAGGATACATTTCAGGGCTGGTAATTTCTTATGTATCCTCATCATTGCCATCCTCATTTTCATCATGATCCTCATCATCATCGTCACCATCATCATCATCATCATCATCGTCATCTTCATCATTGACATCATCATCCTCGTTCTCATAATCCTCATAGTCATTTCCATCATCACCTCATTGTCTTTACCATCATCATCTCCTTCACCATTATCATCATCATCATCATCATTACAATCATCATCATTGTCATCATCATCCTCATTGCCATCATCATTGTCGCATCATCATTATCATCAGCATCATCCTCATCCTCCTCCTCATCATCAACATCGTCATCATCATCATCATCATAATATCATCATCGTAGTGATCATTATTTTTACTTATGTGTTTACATTTATAATTGTTTAAAAATATTATAAAACACTTATTCAAAATATAAAGTTTTCATCATATTTGTTAGTGTATTAGAA